>AWOL01S0006794.1:11918-26611 GCA_000715115.1 Nicotiana otophora | reverse complement strand
TGTCTGCATGAGCTGCTTGCAACCTGCCTGTTTAATAAGAAGCTGCTGCAAATCATTTCATTGAGCTGCTTGCAACCTGCCTGCATCAGTTGCTTGTAGATAAACTTCAACAGAGTACTAAATGGATAATCTTCTTCAGAAAGATTATCTATAGCGGAGTAATAAATGAATACCCACAATATAATTATTTTCATAACAGTTATAAAGTTATTATTTTGCGTTAGTTGTTGAATATTTTTACAATTGTACAACAATAAATATGTGCCTTTAGTGTTATTTAATGTCCTTTAGTGATGGCTTTTAGTGTAGTAAAATAATAAATACGTTATAATTTATGTTAGTTGATGAATATATTTATAATAGTTAAGCAATAAATATGTGCCTTTAGTGCTCTTTAGTGTCATTTAGTATAGAACAATAACTATGTGTCGTCATTAACGTAGCCAGTTAGAGAAATCAATTATGGAGCACATACAAATCAATTATTAATCATTTAGTAAAAGTATTATCATATATGAATCAAATAAAACACGATAAGTTAAATAAATTAACTGTTTAGTGTTTTTTGGCTAATGAATTATAAAACAATTAGTTGTCAGCATAAAAGAGACTCTACCGGATTTTTGTGTAAAAGATAACAAATTAACATATAAATTATTACGAACGAAATAAATAATTAATAATACATTAGATAAAAATAATTATTAAAACTTTAAAAATTATATCGATAAGTTAAACAAATTAAATATTTAGTATTATTTTAATGACGAATAAAATTGATAAAACTTTGACAGTACATAAAAGAGACCCTACCGTATTGTTTTGGTAAAAGGTAACAAATTAACATATAAATCATCATAAACAAAATAAATACTTAATAATACTTTAAATAAAAATAATTATTAAAAATATTTAAAATTATCTCGATAAGTTAAACACATTAAATATTTAGTATTCTTGTAACGACGAATAACAATGATAAAAAATTGACAGTACAAATAAGACTGCCAAATTTTAGTCGTAAAATCCTAAAAACTAACATATAAATAAATACTTTATATCAAATTAATTACAACAACAACAACAACGATTCAGTAAAATTCTACAAGTGGGGTCTGGGGAGGGTAGAGTGTACACAGACCTTACCCCAGTAGAGAGGTTGTTTCCGAAAGACCCTCGGCTCAAGAAGACAGAAAAGACGAGAAGAGAAGGGAAATGAAGGGAAAGGATAATATATTAGTATCATCAAACAGAAATCAAAGAAATAATACAGCATCATAAGAACTAGAAAATAGTTAAAATGCAATAACAAAATCAGAAAATAAGCCCTGATGCTATGAAAAACGGAAAGATAATGTAAACACAACATTAACCACTAGCAATCTAAGACCAACCCTATCAAACTAGCCTCCCCCCTCCCCCAGAATCGACTACGTCCTAAGCTACAACCCAATGCTTGACCTCCACACCTTCCTATCAAGGGCCATGTCCTCGAAAATCTGCAGCAGCGCCATGTCCTGTCTGACCACCTCTCCCCAATACTTCTTAGGCCGCCCTCTACCTCTTCTCGTATCCACTAAGGCCAACCGCTCACACCTCGTCACCGGAGCATCAGGGCTCCTCCTCCGCACGTGCCCGAACCATCTAAGTCTCGCTTCCCGCATCTTGTCATCCATAGAAGCCACGCCCACTTTCTCCCGAATATCTTCATTCCTAATATTTTATCAAATTAATTAATTATATAAAAAAATGAATTAAATAATAATATAAAATATAAAGCAAGATATTTCGAGACGTTAAATGAGTAAAGAGAATAATATTTTAATTAATATTATTCAATTTACAGACATCATTATGGATCCGTTTGTGCATTATGGACCTGTTTCTCATGAGATACTTTTTCTACAGGCAGGCCACATCCACCCGAGACGCATTGACAATTTTTGGGAGTTTATTAGGGACCACTCACTTCATCCTCGTACAGTTGTGTGCCTCACTCGGATTGGTTTTTACTGGGTTGTTGAGTCGGACGGTTGCATTTTGATTGGCCCCTGATCACGGCTCTGATCGAGCGTTGGAGACCTGAGATGCATACATTTTATTTGCCTACCGGTGAGATAACCATCACGCTAGATGATGTGGAGGTATTATTCGAGTTGCCCGTTAACGATCTTGTTGTCCACTACCTGCATGCTCTTAGGGAATATATGAGGCATGACTATTTACAGATACTGAAGAGGCTCACTGGATTCCAGCCGACAGAGCAGACTGCTATTAGTGGAGTTAGTCATTACAGCTATCGTCTATTAGGCAGTACCTGGAGGCGCTTCACGAGCATATCACAGAGGAGTCACCAATTGAGGCTATTGAGCGGTAGTTAAGGTTGTTGATTTTGATGATATTTGGTAGAATTAATTTACCGAACACTTCAGAAACCTTGTGAGCCTGCGTTTCTTACATCATCTGGATCGCTTAGATCAGTTACCTATGTACAACTGGGGTGGTGCCATTCTATAACTTTATAGGCAGCTCTGCAGGGCATCGATGGGTAGCGTGAGAGACATCGCTCGATTTATTCTGCTACCACAGGTAATAATATTATCAGTTCTTTTCATGATTATCCGAGATATAGTAAAAAGTACTCAATTTTATGTCCACAATCAATATTAGGTTTGGACTTGGGAGAGATTCTTGCAGATGCAGCCCCTTCCTAGATGCAGCCCCCTCCTCGACTGCTAGATCCAGATGCCCCACCTCCGGAGCTTTGACCACGTGCTAGGAGGTCGGTAGATAGGCGAGGTCATGCCCGCGACGTCGAGGCTCAACAACATCTCCCTCTTTACAGGAATATGTTGGATCTACTAGATGCTGCTCAAGTAAATATTTGACTAAGTTTGTTTGATAATGCTTGATTTCTCTTGAGTTTACTTAATATTCTTGCATTTAATAAATAGTTCATATGGATGCCATATAGCGATGAGCTCATCGCAGTTTGTCAGAGTATTGCCCACACGGTCGAGCTGTGTGGATATCTCAGGTCGCACTGATATGTCTTGATATAGTCGAGCATCATCCGAGCGGGAGAGTCCTGCGACAGTTTGGTCGCCGACATCATATACCTGCTGCTCCAAGTTTGCATGCCACATATTACGAGCGGGGTGATCGCAATAGAGTTGACCATGCATACTTGGCCTGGCTAGAGGGCCAGATAGATGACTGGGATCAGAGTATGTTCAGGATTCTGTCAGACCCTCCACATAACCATATTGACGGTGAGCATGAGTACATGGCTTGGTATTGTTGTGTTACTCGCACTCTGATCGGCAATCCCGATCATTAGGAGGTGGTTGGTACATTCCATATGCTGCGAGGCATGAGGCACTGGTATGTTATTTTATATACCTATGTATCGTGATAGATTTTATTTTCTTCCTTAATTAATATGTTATATTCTATGCAAGCGATTGGCTTACATCAGTTTTGCCAGATGGGTCTACAGATGCAGCAGCATGTAGGCGACGGAGGGTCATTTGTGCATCATTGGGGTCGTTATGTTTCTCAACTTGCCACTGTCACATTGGTAGCTGCACGAGCGGATGTGCAATTAGTTTTTGATGATGCGTATGTGCCACCTGAGGATTACCATCATGGGCTAGGCGTGCTTCCAGCACGTGGTAGATGTGCCAGACGTGTCCATAGAGGAATGGGTGGCCCGCATGCTTGGGGTGGTCGGCGAGGATGGGGTGGAAAGTAAGGGGGAGCTGAGGCACCCGTGGAGGATATTGGTGAGGATTTATCGGGTGACTTTGGTGAGCCACATGATGCTGGCGATGATACGCCTACATTCAGATTGTTGTCACCGGGGACTTCACAGTTTACCCCAACAGCTCCAATAGGATCGTGGGTACCAACATTATGCCGTTTGATTGGGATCAATATTATCCTGGTGTTCCAAGCGCATCGATGGTTGCAGAGGATCGTCCGGTGCGAGATGTGCATAGTGGAAGATGTTTGAGTTATGGCTTTGCATCAAGGGATGCAGAGGATCCTCCAGGCACAGCGAGGGAGACATCACATCCGGTGGAGATGGCACAACCTTCATCTAGTGCAGTTCACCTCGTAGTACCCCCATAGCATTGTGTGCCCACTCAAATGCAGGTTTGTTCGTATTACCATTATTTTAAATTTATTTGACCTTAATTATTAGTCAGTAATATCTATTTTGTTTATATTTTTTTAAGATTTCGCCATCACCTATCACAGAGACGACAACGTGCGATATTCGATTGCCGGAGATGCAGGACCTTGTTTAGGAGCTAGATGAGACACCGGTTTGACTATAAATATTTTTAAGCTATTATATTACTATTCTATATATTATATACTAAAATTTGTTAATATTTTGTAGCTTAATGCTGGCCTAACGGACACCTCTACTGATCCTGCTAGCCTTCAAGACGAGCATGCTGCAGCGCATCCTCAAATAAAGAGTCAACGGGATGAAGATGATGCGGATAGCATAGCAGGTCGGGTTGGTATGCGCCTCAGGCCAACCAATGCACTAAAGCATACAGGACTGTGGGACACATTGATATTTAGTTTGCTTTGTATATATTACATTAAATATTATTTTTAATATTATTGATGTTTTTACATTATAAGCTTTGTGTTTTTAGTTTTATTGATTAGTTTAATACTAGAACACAAAAAATATATCGGATTAGCATACATTGAAATACGATTAAAAAATCGCATAATACATGAAATCTAAAACATAAAATAAACAATACACTTAAAACAACTGTGTGTTTGTTTAGTTACAATCACCTATTATTCTCTGTTTCAACCACTGAAATTGTTCTTCCAACCGATTATTTTCTTCTTCTGCCTCTTTCAGTTGCTCCTTCACTGCCGCAAGTTATTCTTCGAGTTTTCAGATCTGTGTTTCGTACTCCCCGGTACGTTTCCTAAGGTTAAGCAAATATAATTTATAGTATTTCTGATTAATAGGTTCATCGTACCATTCTTCAAAAGCACATTGATTTTCATCCTACAAATGGTGATGATAAAGAACGATTATTAACGAAGATGTTATAAATAATCTATTAACTAGCATAAATTTGAATACTAATAATTCATGATGTATTTACACATCCAATGTCTGTGCCTTAGATTACAACTTGCACAATGTGGCTTCAAAATTGCATGTTTCCAGCAGTAACGCCTTCGCACCTCATCGCGTCCAGACATATCAAATTGTTTGAAATTGAAAATTTATGAAAAACAGTTTTCTTTGTTTGGTTAAGCTGTGAGGGTACGCAAAGAATAATGTAAAATACGCGGGGTTCTTATAGGTTCACTTGCGATGGAGTCTTTACGATACAAGTACGTGCAGGATTTTTCAGGTCGACAAGACAAGACACACATTAAATATGTATTATTTTCTAAGTTTCCGCATAACTCATATTGTTCATATGCCATGTTTCACTTATAGTGGAATCTTTATGGTACAAGTGAGTATAGACTTTTTCAGATCGACAAGACAAGGTAGCGCATATTGCACATGCATCATATTGAACTACCTCATATTTGGTTCTTCTTAAGTTGAACCAAATTTTATTTTCTAGTTATTCATTTAGACAAGCGTTTAAAAAATGCCACTTACATTTAATAAGTGGTTTAAGAAAATAAAAAATGATGAAGGTAGTTCAAAAGATCCATATGGAACAAGTCAGAACACACTCGATATCTTCCTTGAAATAAATATTCTAGGTTACTATACTCATTAGTGGATGGCAGGTGGTATGGTGTGTTACGTCCCTTGAAAAATAAACTCATCAATATACATATAGATCTCAAAATTGCAGGGCATATTATTGAGGGGGAAGCGTATTCTACAAAGCCTGAAGATATGCGAATTTGGGGTGAGAACCTACAATGGGTTCCCCTATACTCAAAAAGGTGTCATTATGAAGTATTATTTCATTGGGATGGGCTAGTTGTACTACAAGCATTGTCTGCAACGTTCCAAACTAACACACACAAAGATGAACAAGAAGTTATTCGGCATTTGATGACGGAGATTTTATAGATGGAAAAGGCACTAGCCGTTCATTATGCATTGGGTGATCTTAACTACCTCAATGGAGGATCAACATTGGGCTTTATTAGAGAATGAAAAATTGCATAGAGATCTTGATTATCTTATATTCCTAACAGTTAAAGAGTGGGAGGGACTACCAAAGTTTTTACCGCAGACGTTGGACATAGGAGTGTCATATTGTTATACAAAAAGAAAGTGGTCTCATTGATAGTAGTGATGAAATATGAGAAATGTATGTCAATTGGGGACTAGATTATGATGCCCTCGGTCCGGGCGGATACGAACAAGACGGTGATGAAGAAGTTGAAGAAATTGGCAATAAAGAGTCCGGCGAAACTAACGATGAATTAGTGCCCAACAGTGACGATGATACAAATAAAAATAATTATTTATTTCCACAAGTTTTTTAAATATATTCAATTGAATTTTCAATGCTAAGTGTTAAATACCTATAACACTATCGAAAATATAATTTTATTTTATTGATATTGCAAGCACATCATTACAGACACTTATTCCTACTAAATATACTACTACAAAACATAATTTTATTCCTGAAAATTGTTAATATTGGATGAACTGCCACCAGGAGATGAATTGCCACAACGTCCTAAACTGACTATAGGACATTTACAGCGATCGTGTCCTGTTTAGGAATATATACCACATTTATGAGCATATACGTTATCATTAACATCCATTTGATTCTATATCCATGTTCTTTTTTGTACTTGGGACACAAGAAATCCTTGTTACAAACCATTGCAAATGGTTCCGGCGGCCAATAATGCTAAGAACCAACTGGCTGGAAGTGGCCACTATAGGTATTTGTGTATGCAGTTACACTATATTCTCTATCAACATACCTCATCGCTGCAAACACATTATGTTGAAATTAATTCATGGCATATGAGCATGGCAAGTGATAAATTAACAATTTCCCACATAAACATAATCGCGTGCTCTCATTGATGGTATGGGTTTTATTATCACGGTTTTGATGCAGATCGATACGAATTTCAAAAATATTTCAGTTGCTATAGTATTGCATATATGTATGCCACTATGACCTCTTCCTATAACGCTCAAACCGTTTATTGGTTGTGGTATAAATTGAACACCCATTTCCAACAAGGACGATGCAGTGCAGAATATATCAACAAACCTCTCTGCCAGCTATTTGAATGACATCCGCACCATGGCAGTGACTGGAAATCCATGGGCAGACTTCAACAACCCATTGAAAGACTTTGATACATTTGTTGTCTGAATTTCACATCTTCTGCGGCCATCCTTATGCAAAGTCCACTTATCAAGTTCATGTTGCATCAACCAACGATAAGCTCATTCGTCTTCCTGCCTAATCAATTTCATTTGCATCCTGAATTTACACTCTTGATGATCTGTTGTATCCAACCATATTAAATCATGTAAGCTCTTGTTTGGATAAGCCCACTGGAAGTTGTCCTTCAAGTGCCTAACACAATAACAGTGGTACGGGTACGACTCCTTCCATACATCCAAAGCACGCACATAACTTAAAATCCTACCATGCCGATCATATATTAGACAGATGCCTGAACGTTGTCTCACAACATGCTCCTTCAAGTGGTTTAAAGATCATGTCCAAGTCTCTTGACTTTCATTAGCACAAATAGCAAATGCAAGGGAAAATATCCTTCCATTAGCATCTATTGCAATGGAAATCAACATCTTTATATCATACTTTTCATATATATGTGTGTCGTCTATGGAGATTACCGGCCGACAATGAACAAAACCATCAATTGATGGTTTAAATACGCAGAATACATATATGAATATGTATTGTGGTAAGTCAGGACTCTGATCGTGCTTCCATTCAATAATTGTCCCGGGGCTAAAGTATAGCAAAGCGGCCAGTACCTCGGTAGAGCCGCAAATGACATATCTCAATTTCCATAAACAATCTCAAACGCACGTTTACGCCCGAGAAGTGCTTTTCTTTTGGTAATGGTGCACCTATATACCTGCGAAACTGATGTTATACACTTTTTCACCTTATACCTTATAGATGATTCAATGTGTGAAATCAAGACAAGGAAAATCAAATCAACGTTCAAGTTAAAATGATTCCCATTGAATGTGTCCATATCACAAGTGTGTTTGCCAGTGTATTTTTTCACGATCCACATATTAGTTTTCAACTTTCTCGTACGCAACATCCACTTACAACCTTGATCCCATCTACGACAAACCACCTTATATATTTGCTTAGATGACTCAGCAACCTCGATCTGGCGACCGTTTTTTATGCTGTAAATTCGCACCGCCCTGATAAGGCGCGAGTTGTCACCAAAAAGCATATTCTTACAATGCTCTGTTGGTCTAGATTCATCCCACATTGTTGTACGAATGTCATCAAGATCCCTTGTGAGGTCATCCACATCCGGCATACTGGAAAAGTGATCAAGGTAGGGAATCTTCCTTGAATGAAAGGGTACACGGGACTCGTACATTGTTAGGTATAACGGTAGGTGGAGTACGCATATACGAAGTATGCTCAGTTGTAGCATCATGCTCCCTCGTCAAATCGGGTTGCTCATTCTTAATCTCATCTTTGAACTGTGGTTCCTCATCGTCGCTCTCATCAGGGAAGGGTGTATCATCGCCAGATTCATCAGCGTTGTTGTGATAATCATTGTCATCTTCCTCACTCTGTGCATCTACTATATCCTGATTCAATATATCATCATTGCCCAACTGAGTTACAACATGATCGTCATGTTGCTCATTTTCGCTGCACAACTAATAAAATAATGAGTTTTTCATAGTCATCCCAACATAATATATTAACTTTATCTCTTAACGTACAATTCATAATTTGTAGATAGCTCATGATACACATTATCGAGTTATTGATGACTTGCGGATGGACTAGCATGATCCAAACCTCCAAAATTAGGTATATTACAACTGTTGGTTGGTTCATAACTTGTAAAATTCATATCTGACCGGTCACCCCTATGAAAGATATAATAGTTAGTACGAATGTGATACATAAAAGAAATAATTATACTACAACAAGAAAAATTAAAATTTACCACTCGTCATGTGAATTATATATACTTGACGACCCTCCATGATGCTGCATTTGGGAGAAATTATGCCATCGCTCATCATTAGCCCGTGAGTTAAGTTTAGATCTAGCCAGATTCTTTCATACGGAACCTGTTCGGATAAAACAACTTCAAATACACCACCAGATGAATGAGTGTTATCCATATTTTGTGGAACATCAGTATTGTTGACGTCTTCAGACTCGACGTACATTTCCAACATTGTTAATACAAGAACATCCCAGTGTTCATTCGGAGTCCTCAAAAAATCTTACAAAGTTTCATCGTCTTCGATGTTAAACTCGGCATAACTAGCAACCCCTTTGCGGAGTAAGCGAATAGGTATATCTTCTGGTTATCTTAATATTAACCGAACATTTACTTACACTCATTTTTTTACATATCAAAGATACCAATCTGTTGTACTCCAATATGAGTGGCAACTTAACAATACTCTATGGAGAACAACTATAGTGTACCGAGTAATTCTCCACCACGACCTCACCATCCCAATATAATGCAACCCTAATTTTTCGCTCATCAAAAATTGCAGTAAAATTTAAATAATATTGATGAATATGAAGAGATAAAAAGGCTACTGATGATTGATTTTTTCAGAATGATTTTTTGAAAGATGAATGTTCATCCTTAATAAGAAAATATGCAGTGCGAGGGGATGATAATTGGTAAATATAACGCATGTGATATATGCGCTATATATATCGCACATATACTAAATGCGCTATACTTACCAATTATTATGGGTTAGCAAATAGTAAGCATAGCGCATCTATTACATGCGCTATACTTTAACGGGGTAACTGATCGTTAAGGTATAACGTATTTAAAACATGCGCTATATATATATATATATATATTTGAAATGTCATCAATTATTTTTTTCACTAATTTTTGCCTCTTGAGTCCAAAATGGTAACATTTTGGTTCCTGACTCACAATTTCACTACCTGGCATATAAGTAGAATCATTTAGTGTGCGTTAGTTTCAGAGTAGGGAGGATTCAGGCTTTCAGGCTTTAAGCAGCAGTCAGCGTTTGCTTTTGACTGAACGTACCATTAATATTTACACACTAAACTACACACACAGATGTTGCAGATATATTATGCAGTTCGGGTACTACAAATCTATGACTACTCCATTAGAGAGACAGAAAGAGGGACGTGGCCATGACGGTGTAGTACTTGCAAGTGATTATGGGGTCTAAGGTATATATGTGGTTATGTGGTGTCAGATCATAATCCATGGCTCAGCTTCACCATTATGACTTGTAGTAAAGTAATAGGCCCAGAGAAGACAGCTAAATATTAAAAACATCAGAGAGCCCACGTGCTGCTATTCAGTTTTCCTCTCAACCGACCGTTATTACTACTCTACATTATTTGTCCTCTTCTGTTACCTATTTCTATTTTCCTCGATCCTACTCGGAGATGCTTTGGAGTCCAGATGCTCGAACAACCGAGGTGGAGTATAAAAATTCCATTCTATAAGAATAAGAATTACATTCAAAATTGTAATAATTTTAGGAGTATCAAACTATTAAGCTCACTATGATAGTTTGGAAATGGTGGTAGGAATGAGGATGGAAAATATATTTCTATTTCGAGAATCAATTCGCCTCATGCCGTGAGATTAACTACGGAAGTCATTCATCTTTTTAAGAGATTTATTGAAGCAGTATATGGGTAGAAAAAAAACGTACATATAATGTTCAATAATCTAGAAAAAGCATACGACAAAATCCTAAGAAAGTTTCTATGGAGATGCTTGGAGTCTAGAGGAGTTCATGTGGCATACATTAGAGCGATTAAGGACATATACGATGGAGCTAAGACATGAGTAAGAACAGTGGGAGGAGACTAGGAATACTTCTCAGTCGTAATGAGGTTGCACCAGGGATCAACTGTTAGCCCGTTTTATTTGCTTTAGTGATGGATGAATTGACATAGCAGATTCAAGAGGAGGTACCATGGTATATGTTATTTGCAGATGATATGGTATTGGTCGACGAGATGTGCGATAGAGTTAGGTTTGGGGATAACACCTAGAATCTAAAGGTTTTAGGTTGAGCATGACTAAAATAGAGTATTTGGCATGCAAGTTCAGTGACGCACCATATGATCACGCGGATGTGGAAGTGAGGATTGATACACAAGTCATCCCCTTGAGAAGAAGCTTAAAGTATCTTGGGTCAATAATCCAAGAAAATGAGGAGCTCGATGATGATGTCACGCATCATATTAGAGCGGGTTAGATAATTAGAGGCTCGCATCTAGTGTCTTATGTGATAAGAATGTGACACCAAGACTTAAAGATAAGTTCTATAGAGTGATTGTTAGAACATCTATATTGGATAGAGTGTTGGTCAGTCAAGCTCACACCTTAAGAAAATAAAAGTAGCGAGAAATGATTAGAATGCTTAGATGTGTGGGCATAATAGGAGAGATAAAATTAAGAACGAAGATACACGAGACAAGGTGAGAGTGGCTTCCGTGGTGGACAAGAAAAGGAAAGTAAGGCTGATAGGTGATAGGTCTAAGGAGAGGTAGACCTAAGTAAGATAGATGCCCTAGCGAGGAGGTGCGAGAGGTTGGCAGTGATAGGTCTAAGGAGAGGTAAAGAGAAACCGAAAAAGAATAAGGGAAAGATGATTAATAGAACATGACACATCTTCAGCTCACTAAGGATATTATCCTCGATAAAAGAACATGAAGGTCGAAAATTATGGTAGAAAGTTAGTAGGTACTCGAGCGATTCTTTTCTTCTCGGCGGGAGAGCATGATTCTAGTTTGGAGCACCTTATCTGCTCCCTTTACTCCTTATCGGTATTACTATTATTATTTGATTGCTAGCTTATTCTCCAATTTTATTAGTACAGTTGATTTCTTTGCTTTGATTATCTTACTATTATTTTACTATTACTATTGTTTGTTTAATTGCTTTGGTTATCTTACTACTGTTATTCTCCTTCTTCAATTTTGTTACTACTATTTTTCTCGAACCTATTGTGAAAGTGCTCTTCTTGAGCTGAATGTCTATCAAAAATAATTTTTTTACCTCGCATAAGGTAGGGGTAAAGTTCGCATATATTCTACTTTTCCCAAACTGTACTTATGAGATCATATTGGATATATTATTGTTGTTGTTGCTCGTTAATCCTATTTGCACTAATAAAATCAACAATTTAGAGAAATAGTCAAATTTGATTATACTATTGGAAATTAAGTTACAATGAATTCTATCAAATTTTAAATTTGATATTACATTGCCTTTAGAAAACAATCTAATATTTGCACTTAACCCCTAACAAAGCTTCAATTTGAGTTAAAAGTTGAAAGGTAAATTTGATTCTTTTTCTCAAATTTTGAATATATGAATTCTTATTTCACGTTGGAGTTTTATTAGTGAAAATGACAATACGAGACGGTTTAATTTGGTAAAGATAGAAAAATATCAGTGTTACGATGGCAAATTGAGTAATAATGATTAATACACAGGCAAATTTAAACCTCTTTCCCCATAAATTTATCATGTGTCACATTCTTTCTTCTTAAATTTTACGTAATTGAGTATTTGTTACATGATACTGAGTATCAAATGGGCGGATTGGGCCAATTTTAAGCGGGTCATAGGTAGGTTGGGTCGATTTTGGGCGAGTCAAAATGAGTTGAGTCAATAAATTGGTGGATCAAATGACCCGCCCAAAAGTTACTTGGGTTGGGATGGGCTGCAAGATGGGCTAAAATTTGGGTCATATCCTAGCTCGCCCAACTTTTACCAAGCTTTAATTAATATGTATTATTTTCTTATGAATTGTATAATTACCAAATAAGACTTTTTTTGTTTAGTTATGGTCATATATAACATATCAAACAAAAATAAATTTAAGATATTTTGGCAAAGTTAATTATTGATCAATTTTGACTAAAAATCAGTCCAACTTTCAATGGGTTGAGATGGAATGAGTCAAAATGGATTGAATTCAATAAATGGACGGGTCAATAATCAACCTAACATTGGACGGGTCATTTGGGCTTGGACCAAACTTGACAGTCTTACATGATTAAAATCTAAGTCAAAAGTGGGTAAAATGGAGAGTCGCATTAATTGTCTTGTGTGTTATAATCGTAAAACAAAGCGCTTATCAGAACGTCGGAAAGAACTTTAAAGGTAGGGGTGTGCGGGTTTGAAGCTTATGTGACGCGGGGAGCTCTGATCGGGGCGGAGGGGGTGCAGGGTGGGTTAAAAAATTAAAAAAAGTTAAGCGCTGCGGTGCAGGCGCGTCAAAGATTTCAATTTTTTTTTGGTATTCAGGGAGCTCGTTGGTTTTCCGTATCTAATGAGGCCAACCATATATTATCGCCAATAAACTGATTTTATCTCTAGTTCCTTACACTTTGTGTAATATAATATTATCACATAATCTCTTGATCATAATCACCCTTAATGAAATCGGTATTACCAGTCTACACAACGAATACGAGAGAAAATTACTTTGGTTTATTAATTTTAAAGAATCAATCATGTACAGGACTGGAATATGTTGTCCTATTTTTCTATTAGTTTATTTACTTAGTTTTCAGTTTAATTGTTGGCATCTTTATTGGTTTTGATTGGTTGTTTCAAATAATAGTTTTCCCTGCAATATGTAAAAATTATTATATTATTGTAAATTGAATATTATCTTAAAGAATTTACTTGATAAGTCTAAAGGAGTTGGACAAGAAGTTTTTCATACCAATAAATATTAACTTCATATATTTTATTTTTTAAAAACTTGAAACAGAAAAATCCAATCGAGATACTAAAATTTGAAACATGTTAAATTTGCATGTTTTTTTATAAATAACAAAATGAAAAAGAAAGAAAAATATAAAAGAAAACTTAAGCGGGGCGATGCGGTTTTAAAAAACTAAAAAATAGCGGATCAAAAATTTTGGCCCCCATTGTCACTCCTATTAATTAATGGGATTTCCAAGGTGTCTCTCTATGGAGAAAAAGATAAATGGGTGGTAAAAAGGAAGGATATAAATAGGGGTCGTTCAATTTTTAGCCACCTGGTGGGCATGTGGTTTTCTCCTATCCTATCCTATCCTATCAGACTAATCAGAGACTAAATAGTTTTTAATGAAGGGCTGTTTGCAAATAATGGCAGATATAGGCTGATTTTGTAATTACTTATTTAGATCATTTTGCATCGCCTATGGACAAATTTGAAACTTTTTAGGAATTGTCGCGTTTACCCGAAAAATTGGATAGAGTTAAATTTGTGTATGGTTCTAAGGATATGTGATATAGTTTGACACAAATCGTATAGAGAAATAGAAATACGTGCATTCTTGACTATGAGAATGAGAATAGTGAGAAGAAGAATGAATAAGATAAAGGGAAATAAACACAAGGGGATATCTTTCAATATGAGAAGAAATCTTTTGTTCCAATGTGTCTTTTCTTACAATCCATCTCTCCCCCCC
>AWOL01S0006792.1:10933-33550 GCA_000715115.1 Nicotiana otophora | reverse complement strand
TGAATCTATGGGATGTTTCATAGTTTTTGATGTACTCCATATGCCTCTTATTTGATATTGTTCCATTTTCCTTACATGCGAGAACTATTCCACATGTACTCACGTCCCTTTTGCCAGGGGCGCTGCATCTTTTAATGGATGCAGATATACTTCTACAGGATGATATGGTTCTTTGATAGGGATTTTCTTCCCAGCAGATTATGGTGAGCCGGCTACCGTCCCAGTTGGTATTCGAGTCTAGGTTGTTTTTATGTACTTAGGTATCTATTTTCGTAGAAGCTCTGTGACATTATGGGTAATGTACTTAGGTTTTGACTTTCCTCATGTATTTATATTCACAGATATTTATGCAGCTATGTACCCATCACAAGAAAAAAAGAAAACAATATTTATGGGCCATTGAGCCAAATGTATTCAATATGAAAGTAAAGATCTAATTATGTTATGGTAAATCATGCATGAGATATGATGAGAGGTTGAGGTAACGTAGGCTTGCTCGACTGGGTTCACTCGGTTGAGCCCCGGTCATGCTACCCAAGTTCGGGGCATGACAATAACACTCAAAATGGCCCACTATGTCATTACAATACCACAGCTGGTACGTAGTAAGCATCAAGACTAACCTCGATGGAGTAGTGATGAGGTTCAAGTCAGATACTCACTAGTCAAATAACATGTGCAGTATATTATTAACTGGAAAAAAATATATGTAAAGAAGAACATATCAACCATCTCAAAGAGCATGTGAGAACAACTCAATATAGAAAAACTCATTTTAGTCAACAAGTCATCTATAAATGGGGCATGTAATAGCATGTTAACTCAATTAACAACTCATTAAACTACTATACAGAATATTTCAAGAAACATGTAAGAATTTAAATATCAACCCCGTTGCACACAAAAATAAAATTAAGAAATGCACTCCTGAATCATCACATAACATAATCAACCATACCACCCTTGTTTCCTCACATGTGCATCATAATGATATGCCTCCCTTATGTCACCGCATGAGCACAAGCCACCCTTATCTGGCGATGCGCATCACAATAAAATACCTCCCTTATGTCGCAGCATGTGCATCTCATGACCCTTATACTCCACACAATATCAATCAATTTGTACAACATGTCCACATATGCCACAATATAAGAAAAACAACAATATCACAAAAACAACAATATCCAAAGTTTCATCAAGAAATAGCAAAGTGCACCAAGACATGATAATGGCATAAATGTGCGGAGAAGTTTTGAACAATAAAGTACGACTATAGCTATGTCAAACATAGAAATCATCATCATGTAGTCATAAAGTGGTTAAGAATGTTTCATATAGAATACATCTCCATATTAAGGCATATTAATAGCCTAAGGGTGTAATTCGGTTGCAAACCACACATGCATCCATTTAGATACTCATCACCTTGTGTATACGCCATTTTTCACATACACAAACTCCTAAGAAGCATTCTCCCACACGAGGTTAGGCAGGACACTTACATCAAAACAGACAATTCAATACTCCAAAAATACTTTTTCTTACAAAATTAAGCTCTTCTCGCCTCGCATATATAAAAAAACATGACTCAATAATATCAAAAATTGCTAAAGGAAACAATTCCAAATAATAAAGACTCAGTCTTTACCCATTCCATGAAAAGTCAACAAAAGTCAACCCCGAGCCCATGCGGTTCCATACCTATGTCGAGGGGGTAGATATTGACCACCCATAACCCAACGAGTTCAAATATGTGATTAGTTTTCAAAATTGAGTCCCAATCTACTCTCAAATCTCAAATTTTTATTTTTTAAAATATAATAAAACATTCCCTTCAAATTTAATGATTTGATGTTAAAAATCAATTAGAAATCTAGTTATAATATCAAAATTTAGTGAAAGATAATTACCCAATAGCTATGTGTGAAAATCCCCTCCAAAAATCGCCTCCCACCAAGTTTAGGGCTCAAAATGTGATAAAATGAGACTAAGTCCTGAAATTAATCTATTAGCCCAGTTACATATCTCATATTTGTGACCAGAGGTTCGCAAATGCGACCTCCACAAATAAGACTCAGGGATCGCAAATGCGAAGTCTACCCAGCCCAGAGAATTTCGCAAATGCGACCAACACTTCGCATATGCGAAGCCAGCAAGTGTAACGACCTGACCGATCGTTTTGTGCATTTACATTCCGTTCAGTTATTTGAGGTCTTGAGTAGTTTTACATGATGTATTATGACTTGCGTGTATGGTCGGTTTTGATTTTTAAGTGATTCGAAATTGATTTGGAAAAATAATTCTCAATTTGGAAGCATTAAGTTTGAAGAGTTGACCAAGTTTGACCTTTGTTTATTTAACCTTGGATTAGGGTTGTGATCGTTCTGTTAGGTCTGAATGGTTATTTTGGATGTAGGCGCATGCCCGGATTTGCATTTGGATACTTCTAGAAGGTTTCAGTTATATTTGGGTAAAGTTGGCAATTTGAAGGTTTGGAAAGATAATAGCTTTGACCTGGAGTTGACTTTGATGTTATTAGGTTCCGATTATTGTTCTAAGAGTTTTTACGTTTGTTATGTCATTTGAAACTTGTGTGCAAATTTATGGTCATTTCGAGTTGATTGATGTGGTTCGCTACGAGTTTTGGAAGTTGAAAGCTCAAAAGTTCATTGAGTTTCATTTAGGGTATAATTCGTGATATCAATTTTATTATACGTGATTTAGGGCCTCGAGTAGGACCGTGTTATGTTTTGGGACTTGTTGGCATGTTTGGACGAGGTCCCGAGAAGGTCGTTGGAGTTTCGGGGTGGTTTCATATCGTTTTTTCTAATGTTGCACTACTGAAAACATTTCTAGTGCTGGTGTTTCTGCATCTGCGGAAGTTTGGGCGTAGATACGAGTCCATAGATGCGGACATTCTATCGCAAAAGCGAATATGGGTTGGAGGGTGAGAAGGTCGAAAGTACGGGGACCTGGCCGCATCTGCACATAAGCAAGAGCGGCCCCCTGACGTAGAAGAGCGATCGCAGAAGCGGATTTGTTGTTGCAGATGCGTCAGGTCCTGAATTGGGGCATTTTTGCATGAGGGGGTTAAGGGAGCATATGCTCGTCCGTGGAAGAGGGTTTTCAGTCATAGATGCGACTTCCCTGGCAGGTTATATTTAGTCTGAGGTTTTTTCATTTTATCACATTTGGAGATTTGGAACTTAGGATTTGGGCGATTTTGGAGAGTATTATCACCACATGGATAGGGGTAATTAAGGACCCGTAAAAATTTAAACTAAAAACTCGGGGTTTCGTGGCGCCAAGATATAATGGCCGCAGAGTGAAGCAGAAAGTGTGGCCAATTTGAGGTCAGCTTTGCGGTCGATTATGTGACCGCATAATCGATATACGGAACACATATTGGTCGCATAATTCCTCTTGGGTTTCTGCTGAGGAAGTTCTGCGGTGCATTATGCGACCGCAAAACAAGTATGCAGACCGCATACTGGTCGCATATATGGGCCGAACGTTTAGGCCCCAGAGGACCATTTCTGCGGTCACTTTGCGGACCGCATAACCATTATGCGGTTGAATATGCGACCGCAGACCTGTGTCGGGGCACTCTTTTTCTTAATATAAAACCTGACCCCCAATCCGTTAAAACACCCCCTAGGTCTATTTTGAGCTCATTTTCTGATATTTCTAGAGTGAGAGAGAGAGGGCTCAAGAGGGAGGGCCTAAGTTTTCATCAAATTGATCTTCAATCATCACTTAAAGCTTTGGAAATATTCAAGTAGAGCACCACACTCTTCATCCAAAAGGGTAATACTTCATCACCCCAGCTCTTAATTTCAAACATAGTTATAATGGGGTACTAGTGTGATACTTCATGGGTATGAGGGTGGTTTATCTTGCATGCATATATGATAAAGAGTGTGGGGAAAAAGTAAGCTAGAACTATGAACGTTTTCCTAATTCTGGGTTCAATTTGTATATTGCTAAAATAGATTGAGGTTGCTAAGGGTTCAGGATAATTATAGATTCTAAAGAAGCACAATTGAGGTATGTATGGCTAACTCTCTTCTTCCTAGAATCAAACTCCTGGTGTCCGAATAATTGGTGTAAGTTCCGACTTGATCATACTAGAATTATCTGCCTTAGTGTGTTGGGTTGGAAGATTCATGATCCCTAATTGTTTTAGATGTTTACCATGTCATCATGCTACTTAAGAACGTTATTATGGTTTTCCAAGTTCCTTCCCTTATATGTGCACTGCCTTATGTGATGATACTTATCGACATGAATGATGATGTTACTTGAACGGATAAAAAGGGAAACACTCGAATTGTAAAATGTTCCCAAGTGCCAAGAACTACTTAATAAATGAGGTTGTTTGTGCCATGTAACGAAAGATGGGAAAGAAATGTGAATTAAGTGAACAATTAAAAGAGATTATGTCTCAAGTGAGATGGCTTAGCCGATCGGGCCGAGATCGGATGCCATGCTGTACACATGGTGGCATTTATGTTTGAATTATTAATTTACATTGTGGATATGGATATGTCTCACTAGAGATGGCTTAGTCGGTCGGGCCGAGACTGGACTCCGTGTAAAATCATGGTGGCATTGTGAGTTGTGGCATTTGGCACTAAAGATTATTAACCTAGAAAGATAGAAAGATTGAATCGGAAACTATGTGATCCTTACTTGGTGTTTCTGTGTATTTCTGTGAAGCACTTATTGATTATTATGACTGCCTTATACTTGTTTCACTGTTCATTCTACTAAGATTGGTGTTTGCCTTACATACTAGTACTATTCGACAGTACTAACGTCCCTTTTGCCGGGGGCACTACAACTTTGAATGGATGTAGGTGGTTCAATCGCAGATAGCACTAATCGTAGATAATGGTGCTCTCCCTCACACTCATCACAGCAGTCTTGGTGAGCCCCAGTTCCTCCTGGGGTCATTTTTCCTTCTTTTGGAGAAGTTTTCACATTTTGAGGTATAGCCGGGGCCTTGTTGCCGGCATGGTCATGTTGGTATTTTGTATCATTAGAGGCTCCGTAGACATTTATGTGGGTCATGTATGGGTATCGGAGTGGTCACTGGACTAAGTTGTATTTTGGAAACTTAACTATGGCATATTGTATATAATGAAAAATGGACTAGCAACGTTTTTTTATTTATATAATTCATCTCTCCCATGTTTAACAAATGGTGATGCGTACCCTTTTTGGATTATCAATGAGTCGGGTAGGGAAGTTCTAATAGGCTTGCTCGACCGGGTTCACTCGGTTGAGCGCCGGTCGTGCTCCCCGAGGTTGGGGCGTGACATAATTATTTTTGCCTCAATTTTGATTATATGACATGATTCTATCTGCATTTTTGGCATTTGATTGATGATTCTTAAAAAGAAAGAGAAATTTAGGGTTTTATCTAAACTTTTCTAAACTGAATTATTTAGTATTGAAAATCGATTCATAGTCGAATTTGAGTGAAATTAGTATGGTTTGACTCGTATTCAAATGGGTTGTCGAAATTTGTAAATTTTACAGGGTTCCGAGGCAAGGGTCCGGGTTGACTTTTTGGTTGACTTTGAGCAATAGATTAATGATTTGACCTTTTTTGTTGGTTTGTTTCCTATGTTGTTATTTGATATTTTGAGTTGCTTTTTGCTAGTTTCGAGCCATTCAGAGGTTAATTTTTGTGGGATGACATTTCTAGAGTAATATTTTGCTTGCTCGATATTTGATTTTTCTTGTTACATGTAAGTAATATATTTAAACTTGGATTTGAGGGTAAATATCCCTGAGAACTATCATATTTGAGATGTGTTAGGGGTGACACACGTGCTAGGTGATGGGTGCGTGTGCATGCTTCGAGGTATTCGAGATCTAGGTAGTTCTTAGGCTAATATGTGTCTTGTATTGCTATGATGCTTCTTTAATATCATGTTTTCTCCATTTATACGGTTACGTGAGATATTATTCATGATATAATTCATGTCCAGGCTACCTGCCAAACCGTTTGAGATATGATAGGGATATTGTTGCCATGTTGAGCTAGTTGCCTTGAGCCATAGTCATACTGTACAGTCATGATAGTTACATCTGCATGTTATATCTTTTTCTTTACGCACTTTAGATATGCTATCTCACATGTTATGGTGTCCTTGCATGTTATATAATTGGATTATGTTTCTGTGTAAATGTTGACATATGGATACTTGAGCGGATTGTTGACTGATGTGGGCCGTAGAGTCGTGTTATGAGTCAAGTTGGATCGTGGTTCATGCTGCAATAGTTATATTAATATTGAGGTTGCGCATATGGTAGGCCCCACATTTGGCTAGGTGCCACTGATTTTGAGGCCGTGCACCAGATCCTATGATTGGGCTATGTGATTTTGATTAGCACTTGGAAGGATCCGCCCCTCCGTAGTTTGACATGCCAGCAGTGGGCACATGCACATTGATATTGCACGTGCTTTGGTGAGCGACATTGATGCCAAGCACCCGTCAGTGCTGAGTCATTGTGTGTGATTAAGTGGGGCATTTGAGTTAGGCACCTAGAGCATCTTAAGAGTGTGTATTTGATTATATCTCTATGAAATTATTACTTGGCATGTACATTTGACATATGGGCGTAGAGATGCATATTCCTCATGCTAGACAGTAATAGGACATTTGATGACTTGGCATGTATATTGACATGTAGGCATGTAGATGTATTTACCTCATGCTAACTAGTAAATGAATAGGCTTATCTATTGTTGAACGTGTGGAAAAATCACATTTTTGATAAACTCATAGTTTTGTGATTCTGTGAAAGATTTGGACTTTAACTGTATCCTTGTAAAACATGTTTATATTTCCTATATTTGTGATCGATCTAAATATGAAACCGTTTGAGTTATTTATTATTAGTAACATTATCATATCCTGCATCATTATTGATTACTGGTGTCGGACACTGACCTTCTTCCGAGCTTGTCACTACTTTCAACCGAGGTTAGGTGTAACGACCCGGCTGGTCGTTTTGAGTATTATAACCCCTTTCCCCTATTTAATGCTCAATGTATCCTTTAAATTTTTTTTATGACTTACTGGATTAGTTGGTTTAGGTCCGGAAGGATTTCGGAATGAAATGAGACACTTAGTCTCATAATTGAAAACTTAAGTTCGAAAAGTTGACTGGATGTTGACTTATGTGTAAACGACCCCAGATTTGAATTTTGATGATTCCAATAGCTCTGTATGGTGATTTTAGGAGCATGTCCGAAAACTTATTTAGAGGTCCATAGTAGAATTAGGCTTGAAAAGGCGAAAGTCGAATTTTTTGGGAAGTTTGACCGAGGGGTTGACTTTTTGATATCGGGGTCCGAATCCGATTCTGGAAATTTGAATAGCTCCATTATATCATTTGTGACTTGTGTGCAAAATTTGAGGTCAATCGGACGTGATTTGATAGTTTCTCGCGTCGTATGTAGAAATTGTAAGTTTTTAAAGTTCATTAGGCTTGAATCTATGTGTGATTCGTATTTTTACCGTTGTTTGATGTGATTTGAAGACTCAACTAAGTTCGTATGATGTTTTAGGACTTGTTGTTATATATGGTTGAGGTCCCGGGGCCTCGGGTGTATTTCGGGTGGTTAACAGGTAAAATTCGGACTTAGAAGAAAAACTGAAGTTTCTGCCTTCTGGTGCAATCACATCTGCGGAATTTGGCTCGCAGGTGCGAGCACGCAGAATTGCAATGGGCATCGCAGGTGCGCAAGGTCCACCCAAGCAGACGGAAACTCACAGAAGCGGAGGTGAGGGGAGCTGGGCAAGATCGCAGAAGCGGATAACTTCATTGCAGAAGCGTGTCCGCAAATGCGGACAAAGCTCTCCAGAAGCGCAATTAGCCACAGAAGCGGCAGCTTGGTCACAGAAGCGGGAACCGCAGAAGCGTCTTAATGAGCCACATGTGTGAAAGCACTGGTCAGTGTACAAAACAGAAGGGTCTGGGGAATTTTGTCATTTTTAACATTACAAAAAGCGGGTGAGGCGATTTTTGAGCGAGAAATCACGGGGAATCTTGACGTAAGTCACTTGCGATCATTTCTATTCCATAATATTAAATTATTATAGAATAATCCGACTAGATTACATGTTTTTGCGATGTAAATCGGGGATTTGAACTTAGAGATTTGAAAATAAGATTTGAGGATTTGGAGGTTGAGTTGAGGTCAGATTTTGGTAAAATTGGTATGGTTAGACTCGTGGCTGAATCGACTTTTCGGATTTTGTAACTTTTGTGGGGTTCCGAGATGTGAGCCCCACGGGCAATTTTAAGTTAAATTTTAGATTTTTGTTGAAAAATTATTATTTTCTTATGGAATTAATTCCAATAATTTTTATTTTCTGAATCAGATTATTTGTGGCTAGATTCGAGGCATTCGGAGGCCAATTTGCGAGGCAAAGGCATTGCAAAATAAAGAATTACATGGTCTGAGGTAAGTAACATTTTTAAATTGGTCATGAGGCTATGAAACCCCAGATTATGTGTTATGTGACTGGTTTTGAGGTGACGCACGTGCTAGGTGACGGGCGTGTGGGTGTGCACCATAGGAATTGTGACTTGGTCAATTCCATGGAACTATGTAGTTGAATAATCTGTTGATATTAGTACATTTTTCCATATATTGGAGAAATTGATCTATAAATCATGTTTAAATCATATGTTTACACTGTTGGGACCCACAAAGGTCATGTACTTGTGGAATTGTCTGCTAAATTATTGTTTTGCACTCAGTCACAGTTTTATTTTCACATTAATACCTCAGTCTCTTTTATTCATTATTGATGCATCATATCATTGCTGTTGGGCTGCTTATCATGATTTATGAGGGGCCCCGAGAGACAGGAGAGGTTGATGACTGAGTGAGGCCGAGGGCCTAACTCTGAGGATATTTATGGGACCATGTTGCACGCCTCAGCATGTTTTATTGATTTATGTCATGATTGGCTTGTGATAGAGCTTGGGCTGAAGGAGCCCCTCCGGAGTCTGTACATACCCCCAGTAAGCGTAGGTACCTACTGAGTGCGAGTGTCGAGTGCTGAGTGACTGAGAGGAATGAGTGATTATGAGGAAAGAGTGACTGTGAGGTTAGAGTGAATGGGAGGAATGAGTGACTATTACTCTTAGAGGATGCATTGATTCCATTATTGCTACATTTCAGCTGTCATGTATCATTGTTTTTGAAAACTCTAAAAGACATAATTTCTGTTTCAGTCAAATTTGATATGAAATTACTGTGGAGTTTTAAATGTTGAACTTGAAAGCATGCCTACCTTTTTATGTTGGAAAGTATTGTATTTGGATTTAGTTGTGAAGCTCGTTAGTTCTTTCAGTTCTTTATTTATTATTGTTACTTACTGAGTTGGTTGTACTAATACTACACCCTGCAATTCATGTGCAGATTCAGGTGATCCAGGACATAGTGGGTGTTGACTCTTTCCCACAGTTAATATTCCGGAGATTCATAGGTAGCTTCCATGTTTCGCAGACCTTGTCTCTCCTTCCCTGTCCTTTTGTTTATTTTGTTTGGTCTCAAATTATTATAGACCGTGTTTTCCATACTTGAAACGTATAGATTCTTATGTACTTAGTGACACTGGGTTTTGGGAGTGTTTTATGTCGATATTAATGAGATTTTTGTATTGACATTAAATATTATGTTTTTAAACTTAAAGGAAATCGTGGGTTGTTGATGTTGTTGGCTTGACTAGTATTGAGATAGGCGCCATCATGACGGGTGATATTTTGGGTCGTGACAAGTTGGTATCAGAGCCTAGGTTACATAGGTCTCACGAGTCATGATCAGGTTTAATAGAGTCCTGCGGATCGATACGGAGATGTCTGTACTTATCTTCGAGAGGCTGCCAAACCTTTAGGAACATTTCACCTTCTTGTATTCTACCGTGCAAATTTGTTGATTCTGAGAATTAAATTTCTGTTATTCTATTCTCTCATAGATGGTGAGAACACATACTACCGGATCGGATGGTCAGCCACCAGTGCCACCAGTTATGGCCGCGAGAGGCTGGGGCCGAGGTAGAGGTCGAGGTGTAGCTCGTACAACAGTTGGAGCAGTAGCCGTGGAACTACCAGTTGCTTCAGATCAGGAGCAGACTCCAGATACAGTTGAACCGGCAAGACCAGCTCAGGCACCAGTTGTGCCCATTCTTATTCCAGGCCTTCAAGAGGCTTTGGCCCANGGTGCAGTACCACTTACATGGAAGGAGTTCTCCATTCTCTTTTTGGAGAAGTTTGTGCCATAGTCTCGCAGAGAGGCGCTGTGTAGACAGTTTGAGCAGTTACGTCAAGATGGCATGTCTGTGACGTAGTACGAGATGATATTTTTTGAGTTGGCTAGCCACGCAGTTTGGTTGGTTCCCACTGATAGGGAAAGGATTAGGATATTCATTGATGGCCTCACATATCAGCTGCGGTTACTTATGACTCGGGATAGGGTATCTGGTGCTACTTTTGTAGCCAGGAACGTGGAGAGATGGAGGCCAAGAGGCTCGTGGACCGGGTGATTTCAGCGGTGTTCCTTCAGGGGGTCAGTTTTATCGCGGTAGGGGTCGTCCTTATAGACACTCGCAGATGGGTCTTCCTTACAGACACTCTTAGACGAGTCATCCAGTTCATCGTGGTGCATCATCCAGTCATGGTTCATATAGTTCTCATCGGGGTCAGCCATCTCTCAGTGCCCTTCTAGCCTAGAGTTCGTCCCGTGCCCCTTCAGTTCAGGGTTCATTTGCTCTGTGTGCTTCCAGTAGTTATTCTACTTCTCGAGGCCCAATTCAGTCCGCACCACCACCAGTCCTGGGGAATTGCTTTGAGTGCGGGGAATTTGGGCTTATGTGGAGAAAGGGTCCTCGACGCTCGGGAGGTCCAGTGCAGTAGAGGAGTCAAGCTACAACTTCAGCACCAATTACTTCGCCATCCGCCCAGCCAGCTCGGGTGGGGGTCAGTCAGCTAGGGGTCGCCCAAGAGGAGGAGGCCTGTCAGGTGGCGGTTAGGCCTGATTCTATACTTTTTCTACCATGCCAGATGTTGTTGCTTTAGATGCAGTGATCACAGGTATTGTTTCAGTGTGCCACAGGGAGGCTTCTATATTATTTGACCCCGGTTCCACTAATTCGTATGTATCATCGTACTTTACTCATTATCTGGATATGCCCCATAAGTCATCAATTTCACATGTTCGTGTATCTACCAGAGGTTCTCTAGATTATGTTCCTCGCAGGAAAATTTCTTATTTGAAGGCCCAACATATGGTTGGGAAGGGATGTTTGTCATATTTGGTCTTTGTGAGAGATTTTGATGTAGGTACTCCTCCTATTGATTCAGTACCGATAGTGCGAGATTTCCCGGACGTATTTCCTGCAGACCTGTCGGGTATGCCACCCGACAGGGATATTTATTTCGGTATTGACTTGGTACCGGGCACTCAGCCAATTTCTATTCCTCCATATCGTATGGCACCAGCTGAGTTGAAAGAATTGAAAGATCAACTTCAGCGACTCCTTGAAAAGGGATTTATTAGGCCTTGTGTGTCGCCTTGGGGTGCACCTGTTCTGTTTGTGGAAAAGAAAGATGGTACTATGCATATGTGCATCGATTACAGGCAGTTCAACAAAGTTACAATCAAGAATAAATATGCTTTACCGCGTATTGATGACTTATTTGACCAGCTTCAGGGAGCGAGGGTGTTCTCCAAAATTAATTTGAGATCTGGGTATCACCAATTGAAAATTCGGGATTCGAATATTCTAAAGACGGCGTTCAGGACTTGTTATAGCCACTATGAATTTCTTGTGATGTCTTTTGGGCTGACCAATGCCCCAACAACATTTATGCACTTGATGAATAGTGTATTTCAGCCATATCTTGATTTATTTGTCGTAGTATTTATTGATGATATCCTGGTGTACTTACTTAGCCAGGAGGAGCATGCACAGCACTTGGGTATTGTATTACAGAGCCTGAGAGAGGAGCGGCTTTATGCCAAATTCTCTAAGTGTGAGTTCTCGCTTAGTTCGGTGGCATTCATGGGACACATAGTGTCTAGTGAAGGAATTAAGGTGGATCCGAGGAAAGTAGAGGCAACTCAGAGTTGGCCCAGTCCATCTTCAACTACTAAGATTCGGAGTTTTCTCGGCTTGGCCCGTTATTATAGTCGTTTTGTGGAGGGTTTCTAATTTATTGCATTGCCTTTGACTAAATTGACCCAAAAAGGTGCTCCGTTCAGGTGGTGAGATGAGTGTGAAGAGAGCTTTCAGAAACTCAACACAGCTTTGACTACAACTCCAGTATTGGTGTTGCCTACAGGTTCAGAATCTTATACTGTGTATTGTGATGCGTCGCATATTGGTGGCGGCGCAGTGCTGATGCAAGACCTAGGGTGATTGCCTATGCTTCCAGATAGTTAAAGGTACATGAGAAGAATTATCCCGTCCATGACCTTGACTTAGCAGCTATTGTTCATGCCTTGAAGATTTGGCGGCATTATTTGTACGGTGTCCATTGTGAAGGTTATACCGATCACCGAAGTCTATAGCACCTGCTTAAATAGAAAGATATTAATTTGCAGTAGCGGAGGTGGTTAGAGTAGTTTAAGGATTATTATATCACCATTCTATATCAAACCAGAAAGGCCAATGTGGCGGCCGATGCCTTGAGTCGTACGACGGAGAGTTTGGGCAGCTTAGCATATTTACCGGTAGCAGAAAGGCCTTTAGCCTTGGATCTTCAGTCCTTGGCTAACCAGTTTGTTAGATTGGATGTTTCGGAGCCGAATCAAGTTTTTTCTTGTGTGGTTTCTTAGTCTTCTCTTTATGATCGTATCAGAGAACGTCACTATGATTACCCCCATCTGCTTGTCCTTAAGGACACGGTTAAGCACGGCGATGCTAAGGAAGTCACCATTAGGGATGACGGTGTGTTACGGATGCAGGGCAGGCTATGTGTGCCTAATGTAGATGGTTTGCATGAGTTGATTCTCCAAGAGGCTCACAGTTCGCTGTACTCCATTCATTCAGTTGCCGCGAAAATGTATCAGGATTTTAGGTAGCACTATTGGTGGAGGAGAATGAAGAAAGATATAGTTGGATTTGTAGCTCGGTGTTTAAATTGTCAACATGTAAAGTACGAGCATCATAGACTGGGAGGATAGCTTCAGAGACTTGAAATTTCGGAGTGGAAATGGGAGCATATTTCCATGGATTTCGTAGTTGGGCTCCCATGGACATTGAGGAAGTTTGATGTTGTTTGGGTGATTGTAGATCGATTGACCAAATCCGCGCATTTTATTCCAGTTGGTACTAATTATTCTTCAAAGCGGTTGACTGAGATTTATATCCGCGAGATTGTTCGTCTACATGATGTGCCCGTGTCTATTATTTCAGATCGAGGCACGCAATTTACATCACAGATTTAGAAAGCAGTGCAGCGAGAATTGGGCACACAGGTTCAGTTGAGTACAACATTTCACCCTCAAACGGACGGAAAATCTGAGTGCACTATTTAGATATTGGAGAAAATGCTACGCTCTTGTGTCATTAATTTTGGGGGTTCTTGGGATCAATTTCTGTCACTCGCGGAGTTTGCTTACAATAACAGCTACCAGTCGAGTATTCAGATGGCTTCGTATGAGGCTTTATATGGGAGACGGTGTCGATCTCCGGTGGGTTGGTTTGAGCCGGGTGAGGCTAGACTATTGGGTACTGACTTGGTTTAGGATGCTTTGGAGAAGTTTAAATTGATTCAGGAGAGGCTTTGCATGGCGCAGCCTAAACAGAAGAGTTATGCCGACATGAAGGTCCGTGATGTTTCTTACATGGTAGGGGAGAAGGTTCTTCTCAAGATTTCTCCCATCAAAGGTGTGCTGAGGATCGGGAAGAAGGGCAAGTTGAGCCCTAGGTATATTGGGCCTTTTGAGATACTTAAGAAAATTGGAGAGATGGCTTATGAACTTCATTTACCACCTAGTCTATTAGGTATTCATCTAGTGTTCCATGTATCCATGCTTTGAAAGTATGTCAGGGATCCTTCTCATATTTTGGATTTCAGTATTGTGCAGATGGACGGTAATTTGACTTATGATGTGGAGTCGGTGGCTATTTTAGACCGGCAGGTTTGAAAGATGTGGTCAAAGAACATAGCATCAATAAAGGTACAGTGGAGAGGCCAATCAGTCTGAGAAGCTACTTGGGAGATTGAGCAGGAGATGCAGAGCAATATCCACATCTATTTGAGACTCCAGGTATGATTCTAAACCTGTTCGAGGATGAACGTTTGTTTAAGAGGGTGAGAATTTAACGACCCGGCTGGTCATGTTGAGTATTATGACCCCGTTTCCTCATTTACTGCTCAATTTATGCTTAATAGTTGTTTCATGACTTACCAGATTAGTTGGTTTGGGTCCGGAAGGATTTCAGAGTGAAATGAGGCACTTATGTCATTTATGAGTTGTGTTATGTCTGGAAATTTGAATAGTTCTGTTATTTCATTTATGAGTTGTGTGCAAAATTTGAGGTAAATCGGACGTAATTTGATAGTTTCCGACGTCATTTGTAGAAATTGGAAGTTTTCAAAGTCCATTAGGCTTGAATCTATGTATGATTGATATTTTTAGCGTTGTTTGATGTGATTTGAAGACGCGACTAAGTTTGTATGATGTTTTAGGACTTGTTGGTATATTTGGTTGAGGTCTCGGGGGCCTTAGGTGAGTTTCGGGTGGTTAACTGATCAAATTCGGACATAGAAGAAAAACTGGAGTTTCTGCTTTCTGGTGCAATCGCATCTGTGGAATTTGGCTCACAGGTGCGAGCACGCAGAAGTGCAATGGGCATCGCAGGTGCGCAAGGTCCGCAGAAGCGGACGGAAACTCGCAGAAGCGAGTTCCGCAGAAGTGACTCAAAAGTTGTAGAAGCGTAAGTGAGGGTAGATGGGCAAGATCGCAGAAGCGGACAGCTTCATCGTAGAAATGTGTCCGCAGATGCGGACAAAGTTTCGCAAAAGCACAATTAGTCGCTAAAATAGCAGCTTGGTCGCAGAAGCGGGGACCGCAGAAGGGCTTAATGAGCCTTAGGTGCAAAAGCACTGGGTAGTGTACAAACAGAAGGGTCCGAGGAATTTTGTCATTTTTGACATTTCCAAAAGCGGGAAATCACGGGAAATCTTGTCATTCTGCAATGCATTTTTCACGAGGCAAAGGCATTGCAGAATAAAGAATTACAAGGTTTGAGGAAAGTAACAGTTCTAAATTTGGTCTTGAGGGTATGAAACACCGTATTATGTGTTATGTGACTTGTTTTGAGGTGACGCACATGCTAGGTGATGGGCGTGAGGGTGTGCACCGTAGGAATTGTGACTTTGTCAATTCCATGGAACTGTGTAATTGAATAATCTGTTGATATTCATACATTTTTCCATGTATTGGAGAAATTGATCTATAAATCATGTTTAAATCATATGTTTACACTGTTGGGACCCACAAAGGTCGTGTACTTGTGGAATTATCTGCTAAATTATTTTTTTGCACTCAGTCATAGTTTTATTTGCATATTTTTATCTCAATCTCTCTTATTCATTATTGATGCACCATATAATTGTTGTTGGCCGCTTATCATGATTTCTAAGAGCCCAAGAGACTGGAGAGGTTGATGCTTGAGTGAGGTCGAGGGCCTAATTGTGAGGGTATTTATGGGATCGGGATGCACGCCGCAGCATGTTTCATTGATTTTTGCCATGAACATGTAAAGGAGAGGGGTGCTATGTTTTTTAGCCTAAAGGATCACCCTGTGTAATACTTAGCAACTCCTTTAGGGTAAAGGTTGCTCATATTATTCAGTGGACACATACTACCATCTCCTACTACCTGATTACTATGTTAAAGTTATTTACTTAAAGCGCTCTAATTCAATTTTAAACTGTCTCTTATGCGTGCGCTACCCATCCTATGCCTATGGTCTAGGAGGCTTTGGATCTACTATTTGGGTGGTTCTAGACACTACTTAGGATGCTCAAAATGATAAAAATAGGCGCACATTCAAAACATATAGGACTTCACACAAAGTCAATAAATGGCTCAACTTGGCCTCCACACGTAAGCAGCAAATTGCACGTAGGTAGACAGTTTCAAATTAGAACACATTAAGTCATTTAGTCCTATAAACATGGTCTTTATGTGATTCTGATTTCCAGTATTATACAGGCAGCATTGCAGCTTTAGACTAACGCATTGGCAGATTAAATGTATTGCAGGTCCTATAGGCATGATCTCTAATTGTTTTCACAATGAGGTGATGTAGCTGTTTGAAAAACATGCTTCTTAAGCAGGTGACAGTATCCTATAGGCAGGATTTCTAATGACTGACAATCGAATATGATTTTATAATACTTCATCCCTATAGGCATGTCATCTAAGTGTGGCAGTACAACAAAGCAGCAAAAGTAGTCAATTAATTGATTAAGATCCTACAATCATGATATCTGGATAAGTAGTGCAATAAAAGCAATAGAAGCGACTGATTGATTAATTAGTTGAAGCCCTAGAGACATGTTCTTGATTAACGAAGCATTTGTTATTGCATTGTATAAGCATGCAGTCTAGGTGTGCATAGTAGTAGACATCGAAACAGGTATATCAAACATGATTTGAATAGTGTACAAGTATTAGACTGTCACGACCCAAAATCCAACTAGTAATGATGGCACCTAACCCAACCCGCTAGGTAATCTAATTAAGAACTAACCAATTCCAATGAAATTAATAAGACAATTAAATAAAAGAAAACATCTGAAACTGATACGTTCCCCATGGACTGGTAGTACAAATCATGAGCTTCTAAGATTAGAATTTACAAAGCTGGTGTGAAATAAATACATCATCTGTTCGAAATGTACATAAACAGATTTTTATGAATCTAAGGCTACCATGAATAAGAGGCAACTACAACCGAAATGCAGGTACGTCTTCAATTCCAGCTCTCATCGATCACAGCAACATCATCAACCAATATCTGCACGCAAGGTGTAGAAGTGTAGTATGAGTACAACCGACCCCATGTACTCAATAAGAAACAAACCTAACATTAGGTTGAAAGTACTGACGAGCTGGAACAAAAGACGGGACAAACACCAATAGCCAACAACATTCCATAACAACGTAAAGCAAGTAATAAAAGAAGTAACTCAGAGAAAGAATGCTCAGCTAAATTATGATTTTTGAATATTGTTCTGCCTTTCTAGTATATTAGTAAAAACCCAAGTCGTTTACAAAGTTGCCAAAAATATGAGTAAGTTTAAAAACTGTAATTATTTTCCAAAAATCCTTTCAACAATAAATAAGGTGTTTCATTTTCTTTCTAGATAACAAGTGTTGAATACATCTCTATGACCATTTGTCTACATGTGTGACCGCACGAGGAAAATACATCTCTATGCCTGTATGTCATGTGTGGATATCAATGCAATGTATCTCAGAGATGAACTCAAGTACTCACACTCTCAGAGTACTCAATCTCATTGTCTCACACTTTCCACTCATCATGCCCAATCACTCAATTATGTATATGGCCAATCAGGCTGAGGGAAGATCGATCTCGGAATATATACGTCAACTGACCATCGGTCACTCAGTACTAAGTAGGGCCAATCCAAACCGTGGGGAAGATCCATCCCTAGGTATAACTGCTTCGGAAAAGATCCATGTCTAGGGAAGATCCATCCTTCAATATAAATCTAGCACACTCACTGGGGTGTGTTCAGACTCCGGAGGGGTTCCTTCAGCCCAAGGGCTATCATAAATTAGTAAAACCCCGTTGCGGCATGCAGCCCGATCGCATAAATGTAGTCAATATAACATGCTATGGAGTGCAGCCCGATCCCATAATATCACTCACACTCAGGCTCTCGGCCTCACTCAATCATCAATCTCTCTAGTCTCTCAGGATCACAATGCCATGACACTAGCCCAAAATGATGATATGATATGTCAATAAATGGTAACAGAGACTGAGATATGATATGCATATGAATACGTATGTAATGTAATGAAAGCAGATAACTCAACAACAGAAATGACCTCAGTGTGTTCCAACAAGATAAACATGTAGCCTAGACGTGGTTTATAACATGGGTCACAGATCAATAGCTCGAGTATGTAGACATTTCATGGTTATAGATAAGATCAGGTAACTACACAGTACCACAGGAATAACGGAGTCACAATTCACACGGTGCACGCCCGTCACCTAGCATGTGCGTCATCTCAACACCGATCGCATAGCATATAATTTGGGGTTTCATACCTTCAGCACCATGTTTAGAAGTGTTACTTACCTCAAACAAGCCAATTCCAATACCGAGCAAGCCAAGCGATGCTCCAGAAATTCCATCTCGCGCGTACCGGCCTCTGAAAGGCTCAAAACTAGCCAAAAGCAACTCAAATACATCAAATAATGCCAAAGGAAAGAAACCCATCGATAAATGTTGAATCTTTAATCAAAAGCCCAAAATTGGCCAAAAAGTCCAACCCAGGCCCACACCTTGCAACCTGACAAACAATTCAATTACGTGTCCAACCATACTATTTTCACTCAAATCCGACTCCAAATCGATGTTCAAAACTCAAAAATTCGCATTATGTAACTTTAGGGTAAAACCCCCAATTTTCTCTTTTGGAACCCTCAATCAAATGCCAAAAACGAAGATAGATTCATGATATAAAATAAAAAATGAGTAGAGAACACTTACCCCAGTTCACATGGTAAAAATTGCTTCAAGAATCGCCTCAATCCGAGCTACATAGCTCCAAAATTGAATAGATGGCTGAAACCACCGAAATAGAGTACTTTATATGCACTGCCCAGTGATACCATAAGCGAAGGCGGTAGAAGCCTCGCGTTCGTGAAGCACAAACTCACATTGCGACACTTTACACTACGTGTTCGCAGCAAAACCCTCGCGAACACGATGAAGCACACTGCCAGACGTCCGCAATCGCGAACCACTCACTACGAACGCGATGAAGGACCCATATAGACTGACCAACCCTTGCTCAACACTACGTGAACGCATAGCCTTGGACGCGGACACGAAGACTAAAGTATTCAACCCAGTACAAATGCGACATCAGAAGCGCGAATATAAATAACAAATAGCTCCACCGACCAAAACACCTTTCGCGACATCGGCCAAATCTTCGCGATCGCGAAGAACGCCAAGAGCAACAGGTAACAACAGAAAACCAGCAACTAAATATGAATTAAAAATGGTCTGAACCTCGTCCGAAACTCAACCGAGCCACTCGTGACCCTGGCCAAATATACCAACAAGTCCCATAACATAACACAGACCTACTCGAGGCCTCTAATCACGCATAACAACATCAATACGATGAATCATACCTCAAATTGAACTTAATGAACTTTGAACTTTTCAACTTCAATAATTTGTGCCGAAACATAGTAAATCAACCCGGAATAAACCCAAATTTTGCACACAAGCCCAAAATGACATAACGAAGCTATTCCAATTCCCAAATCCACAATCCAAATCCGATATCAATAAAGTCAACTCTCGGTCAAAACTTTCCAAACCTTCAAATTTTTAATTTTTGCCCATTTGTGCTGAAACCTTTTAGAAACATTCAAATGCAAATACGAGCATACGCACAAGTCCAAAATCACTATCCGTACCTACCAGAACCATCAAAAAAAGCAAACTTTGTCAACTCTTCCAACTTATAGCTTCTTAGTTGAGAATCATCCTTCCGAATAAATTTCGAATAACCTGAAAACCGAAACCGAAATTCACACAAGTCATAATACATCATACGAAGCTACTCGTGCCCCCGAACTATCGAGTGAAGTACAAATGCTCAAAATAACATGTCGGGTCGTTACATAGATAATTTAAGTGAAGTGGATGTGATCCCTATAGGCACGAATCCTATGAGTGTGCAGAAATAAAGCATGCTAACAAAAATAACAAATAAAGCACATAGACCCTATAGACATGTTCTCTACCCTTTTATGCAAGAATAGAGTATACCCGTTACCCTTTTCCACTAATTTCCCCATCATTCAGTTTTACAAGCTATTATATATCATTTAAAATAATTATAGGCCCACATACAAATAGTGAATAACTAGTAATACATCTGGTCCTTCAAATAGGCTTAAGACTTCATGTAGACATCATGCCCGAACTCCAGGTGCGTATAGTATCCTTCGAACCCTCAATACCAATGGCATGACCAACATACCAGCCCTAAACTATTCCAATGATTAAGCTAAGGGATGCTAAATTCACCCATATAGGTAATAAAACTACTCTTAAAACTGTAACTAGCAACCATTCTACTCGGGGCATATAAGCAAGATCATGCTTAAATTGGGATACATACAAGCCACATATGAGGCAAGTTTATGCTATCATTCTGAAATCAGAGTTTAAAAGCAACATGATTATTTCAAATAAGGTTTCAAAACAAATCTTGATCCAGAACTATCTTAGAGAGATTTAGGCAGGGGTTTGAGCACGAAAACCTAGTAGCGCCATAGACAAGAACTGGTGAGGTACAGCCTTAGCAACTTTAACATGAGAGCCTAATGAGAACAACTAACTTGCGGAGCTTAACATGTGAAATGTTTAGGTAAATACCAATCACTACCCAAAGGTTTTAAATCCAACAGGTAAGCATTCATGGAAGATGAGAAGAAGTTGACTTTCAGGTAAATAAGGCAAGCATGCATCACATGAAGAGGGTTGAGACTTATTTTAGTTGACATAAGGAGAAATAGACTAGAAATATATTAGAATTTACCCTAGGAATCTTAAGCGATCAGTGAGCACACAACACCAAAACAAAGAATAAAGTATGCCTAGGCATTGTAACTGCATTGGCATATAGAACTCATATAGTCACCAGCTGATTCCAGTGAAATTGCAGGTGTACATGAAAGACTCAGCCAAGACACATTCCAATAAGTTCTGGGCATACATTAGTTCCCTAGGAGATTCTAAGTCATGGATTCATGATAAGCAACAATTTTTAAGTAACCAATTACACTTAAACATGAAGATAACCAATCAATCAGGTTGGACAACTACAGTAGGTATGCATTAAGGGTTAGTAATGTTAAGAAAGAGTACATTAGGCTAAGCATTTAGACAGTGTCGTCACATGATTTGCAGAGAAACAACAGGTTATGCATAAGGGATTCAACAAGAAGAAAGAAACTCTAAGCAATGCCATGGTTTTCAAGAAATCCGAACAAGATGCAATAAACATCAAACAAGTCATGAATCATGTTACTAACTATGCGAAAATCAGGACTAGAACAGAATTGAAACTACAGGAAGGCATTAAAGTGGAATAACATTAAACTCGAAGGAATCCCAGTAATGCTAATGCACATAACATAAACACAATCAGAGGGAAGTAAAATTACGAGAGTATAACGTACTAACCAGTTGCTAACAAAGTAAACAATTGGAGAACGAGGAAACCCCAAAACCCCAGTGCTTTAGAGTTCACAAGAGCCTCGAAGTGGCCGTATTTGGAGAGGATTTAGGGCTACGGTGGCTAGGGTTTGTAAACAGAAGAGAGGAGTTAAAAGAGTATAGGCGGTAGAAATGGAAAAGCGTCTCTAGGGTTTGGGGGAGAAAGGTATAAGGAGAGAGGGTGGTTTATTATGGGTCGTTGATCACTTGAGGTCAACGACCAAGATTAAATAGGAAATGGGGAGGGTCAAAGGTGACGGGTCACGACCAGAGTTTAAAAGGGGTCATTTGGTTGGGCTACTGTGGGATTACATGAAGGGGGCTAAGTGTTTGGGCCTGTATTGTTGGTCCGAAATCAGCCTTGTATTGGGCTATAAGTTAAATATGCGAAATTTGTTTAAACTAATTTATAAAAAGTAATTCATATATAATAAAAATATTACTTACATAGTAAAATGATTGAAAATAATACCATATCATTATAAAAGTATAAAAATGCTATAAGAGGATGATATTCAATGGCGAACGAAATTGATGGAATTGTTATAAGAGTGGTCGTGTGCTTAGAAAGAGCACCTCTTGGATAGGATAGTGTCGTCAGTAACGAATAATTTTAAGTGGAGCTATGAATGCAAATTTTAGTGTTACGACTATTTGAGATAAATGATTGGGCAGTTACGGAACAAAGAGTAATCAATTGCCGGTCATTGGTTACATCTTAGATGATCGAAGGATGTGAACGTTATGAACAGAAACCGGAGTGAGAATTGCACCTGTTTGTAGAACGATTAAATACCAAGTTACCTGCAAAACTTAAAACACAATGCACGTGAATATATAGGGTTATTGCAGAAATTTAAACATGATGCAGACTTCCTTCGGACCATGGTAGTTGTTTGTAGGCAATGAGGATGATATTCTTAGACTATGACGTCCTGGGCCATGAAGCGTATGATAAGGGATTCGCAGGCCATGAAATGGTGTCCTCGGGACATGAGGATGGTGCCTTTAGACTATGACGCCTTTGAATAATGATATGCAATTTCGAGAGATCCTCAG
>AWOL01S0006791.1:279572-315991 GCA_000715115.1 Nicotiana otophora | reverse complement strand
AGGAGGAGGAGGAGGAGGAGGAGGAGAACAAGATGAAAAAATTGCTATGCTCTCCAAAGTTGTTACAAGTATGGTGAGGAGGAACAAGAACAATAGAAAGGCAAGCCAAACATCAGAAAAGGTAAGATAGGAAATGAAAACGACAAAAATGATGGAAGATGCTATGAATGTGGAAACCATGGACACATTCAAGCAGAGTGTCCTGAATTGAAACAGAAACCTTCAAAAAAAAAAGTCTTTTGGAGCCTGGAGTGATGAAGAAGAATCTGATCATGAAGAAATTGCCAACATGTACTTCATGGCTATGAATGGCGACAATGATGAAGATTCAAGTGAAGTTGGTCTTATGACAGATGAAGGAACCAGTGAGGTACGTTCTCCTATGTGCCCTAAATGTAATGAACTTCAAGAATTTATTGATATTGATCTTATTAACATTGAGAAGCTCCTAAATGAGCTTCGAAAGATTTAACGAGAAAAGAAAGATCGGGCTCTGAAACTTAAAGTATGTCAAATAGAAAAATACATGCTTCAAGAGGAAATTCATGAACTTCAACTTCAACTGAATGGATTGAGAAAATCCACCAGTCAAAGTTCTATCAGATCTAATTAGTCAACTTCTCGTATCAATTCTTTTAGGGGAAGAACTTACACTGCATGCATTTATTATGGCAAGAATGGGCATAAATCTAACCATTGCAGGTTTAAAACAAGACTTCTAAAAGTCTTATCAATCCATCTTGTTATTATTGCGGAAAATCTGGCCATACCTCTAATCATTGCAGGTTCAAGAATAACAAAAGATGGGTTTGGCGACCCAAGGCCTCTAACCAGGCTAACAATGAAAACACTAACCATCCAGGTCCCAAGAAGGCTTAGGAACCTAAAAATAGGTTATATGTTTTTGTAGGAACACCGCAAGAAGAATTGAAAAGAAAAATGGTATCTCGATAGAGCGTGTTCCAGACACATGACATGTGAGAAGCAATTATTCAAATCTGTCACTAAACTTGATGGTGGATCTCTCACTTTTGGAGACAAATCAAAAGGAAATGTAATTGGAGTAGGAAGAGTTCCCCGCAGCTCATCATGTGATGTAGATAAGTTCTACTTAGTAGACGAACTTGGTTATAACCTGCTCAGCATCTGCCAACTATGCGACAGTGACTATGAGGTTCGTTTCAAAAAACATGATTGGTTCATTGAAGGCGAATCAGGTAAAATTATTCTATCTGGAAGTAGAGATAGAAATGTCTATCCTCTTAGCAATACTGACAGTCTAGGGAATCAAATTTGCTTAGCTATAATGATTGATGATCCCTGGTTATGGCATAGAAAGTTTGGCCATCCTAGCATGCATACTATTCAAAATCTTTCCAAACGTGATCTTGTCGCTGGCCTTCCAAAACTAGATTTTCAAAAGATCAAATTTGTGATGCATATCAATTAGGAAAACAAACTCATTCATCTTTTAAAATGAAAAATGTTGTTCCTACTAAAACACCTCTTCAACTTTTGCATATGGACCATTTTGGTCCAACGAGAACTGCTAGCATTGCTGGCAGAAAATATGCCTTTATTATTGTAGCTAATTTTTCTCGTTTCACCTAGGTTATTTTTTTGAGCCATAAAGATGAAGCTCTAAGGAATTTTGAAGTCTTCTGTAATAAGGTACATCGTAAAAAGGGATATTACATTTCTGCTATAAGAAGTGACCATGGAGGAGAGTTAAAAAGCAGAGCCTTTGAAAACTTCTGTAATGGTCAAGGAATTTCTTACAACTTCACTTCCCCAAGATCACCTCAACAAAATAGAGTGGTAGAACGTAAGAACATAACCCTGCAGGATATGGCAAGAACCATGATTGTGGAAAACTCTCTCCCACACCACTTCTGGCAGAAGCTATAAGCACGGTATGTCATATCATCAACAGATGCCTGATTTGAACCATTCTTAAAAAGACTCCATATGAACTATGGAATGGTAAAAAATCCAACATCAGTTATTTTCATCCATTTGCTGTAAATGCTTCATTCACAATAATGGAAAGGACAATCTAGTAAGTTTGATCCAAAAAGCGATGAAGGTACTTTTCTTGGATATTCTCCCTCAAGTAGAGCATATAGAGTATTCAACAAAAGAACATTATGTATTAATAAATCCATTCATGTAGTTTTTGTGGATACTAATCCTCTCTTAAGGAATGAAAATTTTCCTGAAGATGAGGAAATTTCTATTGTCCCAAAGTCTGTTGTTATAGGAAAAGACAGTCATGATCAGGCGACCAATCAGCAAAATCAGTCAACTGAGGAGCATGTTGAAATCAAGGAACCATCTTTTGTTGAGCAGTCAACTACATTAGAAAAGGAGCCAGCCATATATGTTCTAAATGAATAGAAAAGTGAACCTGGATATCCCCACAAGTTTATCATTGGAAACCCACAAGAAGGTATCACTACTAGAAGATCTCAAAAGCTCAACTCTCATATGGCCTTAATATCACAACTTGAGCCAAAAAAGGTTGATGAAGCCCTCAAAGATGACTACAGGGTCAAAGCCATGAAAGATGAACTTAATCAATTTGAAAGAAATAAAGTTTGGGACTTGGTTCCAAAACCATCCAATGCCTCTGTCGTAGGAACTAAATGGGTTTTCAGAAATAAGCTGAATGAATCTGGTCAAGTAGTTTGTAACAAAGCAAGGCTAGCCGCCTAAGGTTACTCTCAGGAAGAAGGAATCGACTACGATGAAACATTTGCTCCTGTAGCAAGATTAGAAACCATTTGAATTCTACTTGCTTTTGCTGCTCATAAAGGATTCAGGCTATTTCAAATGGATGTTAAAAGCACCTTCCTAAATGGATATATCTCTGAAGAAGTATTTGTAAAACAACCTCCTGGCTTTGTAAGCAACATTACATGTATTCAAGTTGTCAAAAGTTTTATACGGACTCAAACAAGCCCCCCGAGCTTGGTATGAAAGACTAAGCTCTTTTTTTCTAATTCAAGGTTTAAGCGAGGTAATATTGACACAACTTTGTTCATTAAGCATTCAAATTCAGGTAATCTTATTACTCAAATTTATGTAGACGATATTATCTTTGGAAGTTCTAACTCTGTAGTATGGGAGAGCTAACTTTCTTTCTTGGATTACAAATCAAGCAACCTTCCAAAGGAATCTTTATTAGCCAAACCAAGTACACCAAGGAACTCATAAAAAAGTTTGGAATGGAGAATGCAAAGCCTATTGGAACTCCAATGAGTCCAACAACTACTCTTAAAGAGGACAAGAATGGAAAAAGTGTGGATGAAATAATGTATAGAAGGATGATTGGATCTATACTATATCTCACTGCTAGTCAACTAGATATAATATTTAGTATTTGTAAGTGTGTAAGATTTCAGCCGGCTCCAAATGAATATCATTTGACTGTAGTTAAATGCTTTATTAGATACCTCATTGGGACCACTGAATTAGGAATATGGTATGCTCATTCTAACAATTTTGATTTAAAAGGTTTTTCAGATGCAGATTTTGCAGGCGATAGGACTGACAGAAAAAGTACGAGTGACACATGCCAATTACTGGGGAATGCTCTAATTTTCTGGCATAGTAAAAAACAAAATCGTGTTGCCTTGTCAACCACTGAAGCAGAGTATTTAGCTGTTGGAAGCTGTTGTACACAAATTCTTTGAATCATGCATCAACTTCTCGATTATGATTTGACTCTTACTTCTACTCCTATTTTTTGTGATAATACAAGCGTTATATGCCTGTCAAAAAATTCTATACATCATTCTAGTGCAAAAAATATAGAAATTAAGCATCATTTTATTCGTGATCATGTTGCAAAAGGTGATAATTTGTTAGAATTCATTAGTACTGAGTCTCAACTTGCTGATATTTTTACAAAACCTCTTTTGGAAGAACGATTTTGTCTACTGCGTAAAAAGATTGGTTTATGTCTATTGCGTAAAAAATCTTCTATATCTTTGTAAAATATTTTACTTCCTTTTAGTTTTCTTAATTGATGAGTTCATTAATTTGATGTGAGTGCAATAATTTCTCTTCCATTGGTTCCGCCGAAGCAACTCCTCAAAAGTGTCACTTCATCTGAACCTACCCCTTCCTCTAATTGATGCAACCCTTCAATCTTCCAAACGTCTAGTTAAGTACCCTCCTACTCTCTCATTCTTCATCACATCTCACCAACTCTTCTACCATTCCTAAGAGAAACCTCTCATCCTCCACCGCCACAAGATGAAGTAGATGGGTTCAAAAATCCCAAAACCCTGAAGAAATAGTCGACCTTGAATCATCCCTTGACTTAGACCTTCTCAAGACCGATAATGAAAGTAGTGACTCATTGGAGGATATTTCTATTAGCCAGAAGAAGGCAGGAAAAAGACCCATGAAGCAAACCCCCAAAAGGCTTATATGCAAGAAAGGAAAAGAGTAAAGCACAGATTTTGGGGCAGAGGATAAACTGAACTTCTATGGACCAAGTGAGAAATCGATTTTTCAGTCTTATAAGCCTAAATCAATGGCTTATGGATGCTCTGTAAGTCTCTCTCTTATGAAACCTTTGCATTGTGATGCGATTTCTATCTTTGATGTTCAACATCTCTCTCTTCTATTTCATACTGTTAGAAATTCTGTGTATGAAGAACCTGTGAGGAAGTTTTATGCAAATTTGTTCGTTAATGATAAAGATGATTTGGAGTTAATGGTTCTAGGTACTCATATTGTTCTAGATTCTAATTAATTTGAGAAGACTTTTTCTTCTAAGTTTCATGGATATGATGTTTTTGTGCAAAACTCCTAGCCAAAAGACTTTGAAGTCACTTTAGAAGATGCAAAAACTTTTCTATCTTAAAACCCTCCTAACATTGGTCCCAAAAGTCTTAAATTTGAACACTCTGTGTTAACCCACATGATTGCTACTCCTCTCTTTCCTAGGACTGGATTGCTCAGCACTTTGACTACTAGGGATAGTTTTGTTCTTTACTACCCTGTGAACAATAAAAGGCTTGACTGGTTTTTGTGGATTCGTCAGTATATGCTTGAAACTATCAGGGACATATCTTCTTTTGCTGCTTGTTTACCCTATTGCTTGCTCATCTCACACATTTTTGAGGTCATGAATGTTGATTTGGCACCTTTTCCCCCAAGTATATTTCTAGAACCTATGATAAGACAGCTTTTGCTATGATGGGTTACACCTTAAGTGATGATGGATGGGTCAGACATGCCAAGGTTGAAAGCACTCCAGTACAGGTTGAGCCAACCACTAAACTAACTGAGCCTCAGTCGACTGCTACTACCAACCTACAACAAATTCAGCAAGGACTAGATGGGGTATACACCGTGCTCACTGCAATGAAAGAACATGTAGACAAGATCAGGGAAGTCACCAAGAAAACGGGTACAGACGTGGCTAAACTCAGGATGGACATGGGAGCCACAAGGAGGCAAGGAATCAGGGCATTCAACTCCATGATAGAGAAGATGGACAAAATCACCAAAGAAGTTAAAACCTCCTTTGACTCTTTGGGTCCTACTCTTAGAAAACTATGCCTCACACGGAAAGATCTCCAATCAATGATCTTTTGCAATCCCAGAAAAGAGAAATCAGAACCTCATCGAGCTCTATTAAAGAAGAAGTTGAAGGATAAGGAAGCTTATGCAACTTAACATCTATTTCTATACCTTTCTTGTTCTTAGTACAAAAACTGTATTCTTGAGTTTAAAAGTGTCGCAAACGATAGGAAGAGTTAGAAAATAAAACAAGAGTTGTGTCAATGTGAGACAAACATTGTTGCTGAATATCGTTGGTGGTGAACATACTAAAACCATCACTGTTGTAAAGACTTATTAAAAATCTAAGAGAACCTTTGTAACCCAAGGGAACTGGACGTAGGTACCACACCAGTACTAAACCAGTATAAAATTGATGTGCCTCCTTTACTTTTTATTCTGCATAATTTATTTCTACTGCAATTGATCCTACTATGAAGTTTAGTTGACTATTTCCTCTCTTAGTCAACTAAGTTTTAAAATTAATTACAATTCAATCCCCTTCTTGTACTTTCAGGATAGAAAGTATATTGATGTGGTTAGGATATGAACCAAGCAAGGGTCTTGGCCGAAAGCCTCAGGGTATCACGGAACCCATATGACCACAGTATCATGGCATAATCTTTGGACTGGGGTATGAATATACTATGCAAGAATACCAGGATTGGACACCATCGTGGCGCACCGATTACTTTCCGCTGGAACAACCCATACCACCATTGCACTAGACATTCCGCCAGATTGACATGATTTGGGGCTCCGAGGAAGACGATATTTTGGCCGGTATGAGGAAGCTACTTCTGAATGAGGAAGATATGGACTGCAGTGACATTTTAGAAGGGGGAGCGAGAAAGACCTTACTATTTAGACAGTGGGAGAAGGAGCTGTTCTCAAGAACTGGACTGATGTACCATCTCAGGCTCACCGAGTACCAGGGTAGCCTTGGCAGAATTAACATGACTTATTTTTAAATTGTTTTTGAGCATTTAAGACATTTTTAGTGTTTTGTTTTAAAACAATTACTCGAGCCATCGAGTCGTACTTGTTGACAATTATATTAATGCATTATTGTTTTTTATTTATTTATTATTATCTTTATCCTACTGTGAAGTTTAGTCGACTAATTCCTCTCTTAGTCAAATACATTTTAAAATCACTTACAATATTACCCCCCCTCCCCCCCCGTATATTCAATTGGTATCAGAGCGAGGAATCACAAATATTGCCTAACAGCAGGTGAGGAAAAGATCATGGCATCAAACACAGTCGTTGGAGCACTATTCCAAGAAGGAACTTCTCAGGGATGACCTCTTTACTTCAATGGCCAGCACTTCTCACACTAGAAAGTGCGAATGGAAACCTACACTATGTCAAATGACATTAAGTTGTGGCATGTGATCAAAAAGAGAAATCTTTTGATTCTGCCAAATAAGGACAAAGACGCGGAGATCATAGTGTCATCTGATCCTCTCGACTTAGATGAGTACACTGAAGAACAAGCAGTTGTTATCTAAGTGAATGCCAAGGCAAAAACTCTCTTGTATAATTCTATTAGCGGAGAAGAGTATGAAAAGATTTCAAGCTGTGAAACTGCCAAAGAAATGTGGGACAAGTTAGAAGTCACATATGAAGGAACAAACAAAGTGAAAGAAACAAGAATCAATCTCCTAGTTCGACACTATGAATTGTTTCAAAAGATGGAGAATTAGTGGAAAAAATGTTCTCCTGGTTCAGCAAAATCCTTGGATTTAACTTTCGTAGACCAATCAGAAGAGGTGAACAAGTCAGGAAAATTCTAAGAAGTCTTCCCACTATTTTGCAACCCAAAGTCATTGCTCTAGAATGTCAAGATCTTGACAAGATGTCTTATGATAAACTCAGAGGTGATCTAATTGCGTTTGAGAAAACACATTTAGAGAAGCAAGTTCAGTAAGAAAAAGAGAAGATAGCTGCATTTAAAGTAACAGTAGCTGAATTAAAAAATGAAGAAGGAGGAGGAGGATGAGGAGAATAAGATGAGAATATAGCTATGCTCTCGAAAGTTGTAACAAGCATGATGAGGAAAATAGAAACAGCAGAAGAGGTAAACCAAATTTTATAAAGGGGAAGATCAATAATGAGAATGACAAAAATGATGGAAGATACTATGAATTTGGAAAACATGGACACATTCAAGTTGAATGCCCTGAGCTAAAAAAGAAACTAAGCAGAAATTTCCAGAAGAAAAAATCTTTTGGAGTATGGAGTGATGAAGAAGGATCTGATCATGAAGAAATTTTCAACATGTGCTTTATGGCCATCAAAGAAGATAGTGATGGAGATTCAGGCGATCTTGGTCTCATGGATGACGAAGAAACAAGTGAGGTACGTCTTCTTACATGTCCTAAATATAATGAACTTTAAGAATTTATTGATATTGCTCTTGCAGACATTGAGAAAGTTCTAAATAAACTTCGAAAGATCATAAGAGAAAAGAAAGACTGGGCACTAAAATTAAAAGTATGTGAAATTGAAAGAGACATGCTTCAAGATGAAGTTAATGAACTTCAACTTCAACTGAATGGATTGGGAAAATCCACCAGTCATAGTTCTATCAAATCAAACCAGTCAACTTATCGTAATTTCACATCTAGGACAAAATATCGCTCTGCATGCACTCATTATGGCAAAGATGGTCACAACTCTAACCATTGCGGGTTTAGAAATAGCAGAGAAAAAGTCTATGAAAGTTCCAATAATCACTCTTGCTTTTATTGTGGAAAACCTGGTCATAGATCTAACCATTGCAGGTTTAAGAACAACAGGAGATGGGTCTGGCGACCCAAGGCCTTTAGTCAGGCTAATACTCAGAGTACTAACCATCCAGGACCCAAGTAGGCTTGGGTACCTAAAAATAAGTAACTTGTTTTTGGAGGAACACCGCAAAAAGAATCGAAAAGGGAAATGATATCTTGATAGCGCGTGTTCCAGACAGATGACAAGTGACAAACAATTTTTCAAAACTGTCACTAGGCTAGATGGTGGATAAGTCACTTTTGGAGAAAAATCAAAAGGAAACGTAATTGGAGTTGGAAGAGTCCCTCTCAGCTCATCATGTGATGTAGATGAAGAATACCTGGTAAATGAACTTGGCTACAATCTACTCAGTATCAGTCAACTATGTGACAATGACTATGAGGTTCGTTTTAAAAAGCATGGTTGGTTTATTGAAGATGCATCTGGTAAAATCATTCTATCTGAAAAAAGAGATATGAATGTTTACACTCTCAGTAACATAGACAGTCTAGGAAATCAAATCTATCTAGCCTCTATGATTGATGATCCTTGGGTTTGGCGTAGAAAACTAGGTCATGCTAGCATGCATACTATTCAAAAACATTTCAAACATGATCTTGTCATTGGTTTTCCAAAACTAGATTTTTCAAAAGATCAAATCTGTTATGCATGTTAGTTAGGAAAACAAACCAGGTCCTCTTTTAAGGTTAAAACATAGTCTCTACTACAAAACCTCTTCAACTTTTTCATATGGACCTTTTTGGTCCAACTAGAACTGCTAGTATTGGTGGTAGAAAATATGCTTTTGTTATAGTAGATGATTTTTCTCGATTTACCTGGGTTGTTTGTCTGAGTCATAAAGATGAAGCATTGAGGAATTTTAAAGTCTTCTACAAGAACGTACAGCGTGAAAAGGGTTACCACATATTCGCCATAAGAAGTGATCGTGGAGGAGAATTTGAAAGCAAAGCATTCAAAAATTTCTGCAATGATCAAGGGATTTCTCATAATTTCTCGTCCCCCAGATCACCTCAACAAATAGAGTGGTAGAACGTAAAAATAGAACCTTGCAAGATATGGCAAGAACTATGATTGTGAAAAACTTCCCCCCACACCACTTATGGGCATAAGCTGTAAGCACCTCATATCACATTATTAACAGATACCTGATTTGACCTATTCTCAAAAAGAGTCCATATGAACTATGGAAAGGATCAGTCGACTGGCAGTCAAATAAAGAACTAGGAGCCTCTTATAGCTGAACAATCAAGTCCAATAAAAAAGGAACCACCATCAGTTGTTTCAAATATATGGAAAAGTGAGACAGGATATCCACATAAGTACATCATTGGAAACCCTTAGGAAGGCGTGAAAACAAAAATATCACTAAAGGAGATATCAAATATTGTCGTCATATCTCAGTTAGAAATAAAAAAAGGTAGATGACGCCCTTGGGGACGAAAGCTGGATAACTGTAATGCAGAAGGAGCTTGACCAATTTGAGAAGAACAAAGTATGGGAACTTATCCCTAAACCTCCAACTGCATCCATTGTTGGAACAAAATGGGTTTACAGAAATAAGTTGAACGAGTCTGGACAAGTGGTACGAAATAAAGCTAGATTAGTTGCTCAAGGTTATTCACAATAAGAAGGAATTAACTACGAGGAAACCTTCGCTCTTGTTGCCAGGTTAGAATCTATTCATATTTTATTAGCTTATGCTGCTCACAAATGTTTTAGACTATTCCAGATGGACGTGGAAAGTACATACTTAAACGGTTTCATCTCTGAGGAAGTATTCGTTAAGCAACCCTATGATTTATAAATGAATCCTTTCCAAATCATGTCTACAAGTTATCCAAAGCCTTGTATGGGTTAAAGAAAACTCCTAGAGATTAGTATGAAAGGCTAAGTTCATTCTTATTCAAACATGGGTTTGATAGAGGTAATATTGATACTACTCTCTTTATCAAACGATCAATTGTAGGTAATTTTATTGTGCAAATCTATGTGGATGATATTACTTTTGGTAGTACTAACCTAGTGTTATGCAAGAATTTTTCAAACATCATGAAAGGGAAATTTGAGATGAGTGTGATGGGAGAATTAACCTTCTTCCTTGGGCTACAAATCAAGAAATTATAGAAAGGGACTTTCATTAGTCAGACAAAATATACGAAAGAGCTTATCAAGAAGTTTGGCATGTCTAATGCTAAGGACATAGGGACTCCTATGAGTCCATCAACCACCCTCGATGACGATAAATATGGTAAGAGTGTTACTGAAATAATGTATCGAGGTATGATTGGATCTCTACTCTATCTTACAACTAGTCGACCTGATATTATGTTTAGTATTTGCAAATGTGCAAGATATCGGTCAGCTCCCAAAGAATCCCATTTAACTTTTGTTAAATGTATTATCAGATATCTGGTAGGAATAGTCGACTATGGACTATGGTATGAAACCTTAAATGTCTTTGATCTCAAAGGTTTTTCAGATGCAGATTTTGCAGGTGATAAAATTGACAGAAAAATCACAAGTGGAATGTGTCAATTACTTGGAAAATCCCTTATATCTTGGCACAACAAGAAACAATGTTATGTTGCCTTATCTACTACTAAAACAGAATATCTGGTTGTGGGAAACTTCTGCACACAAGTCCTATGGATTATGCATCAATTGTTAGACTATGATTTATGCCTAAATTGCATTCCAATTATATGTGACAACACTAGTCTATTTGCCTTTCAAAAAGTTCTGTGTATCATTCTAGGGCTAAGCATATTGAGATTAAGAATCATTTTATCCGTGATCATATTGCAAACGGTGACATTGTGTTAGAATTTAATATTAAAAATCAGTTAGCAGATATTTTCACAAAACCACTACTTGAAGAGAGATTTTGTTTTCTTCATGACAAAATTGGTATTTCCTTGATTCCCGTTTAATTTCTCTAAATTTACATATTTTAGAAAATATTCCATAAGCATTCTTCATGATTTTTGCCTAAAATATCTCTAAGTATATTTGATTACTCTGAATGTGCATTAATTATCTGACTGACGGCAGGCTTGCAGAAGGTAACTTTTCAGTTGCCTTTCACATGTGTCTCTAAAATCGAGGAGTCCATTCATCATCACTCACCCTCTTTCTAACCCCTTCTCTAGTTCATATCTACCACTATCACAAAGAAAGCTTCTCTATGCTCTATCTTACTCATGGCCAAAACCAAACCCTCTACATATTCCTCTATGCCTAGAAGAAGCCATCGCTTCAAGAAAACCAATCAAATTGATGATCCGATGGATGTTGAGTCATCAAAAAGTACAGATCATCAACAATTCAAGGATGAGTCCAGTGATTCCCAAGAAGAAATCCTCATTGCTCAAAAGAGGGATGAAAAATGTCCAATGGAGTCCATCCCCAAACAGTTATCTCAAAAGAGAGGGAAAACAGAAAGCATAGAATTTGGGCCCGAAGACAAGATAAACTTCTATGGTCTCGAAGAGAAAGTAAACTTTGTCGCCTACAAAGGGAAGTCGATTTCCTATGGTCGAACTATAAGTTTGAAATATATAAAAAAACTCTCACTGTGATGTTATCTCTGTGTTTGAAACTCAAAAACTTTTCTCCCTATTTGTAACTGTTGGTGACACTGTCTTTGAAGAGCATGTGCGTATGTGTTATGTTAATTTGTTTGTGAATGACAAATATGACTTAGAATCCATGATTTTGAGAACTCGCATTATTCTTGACTCTTATCAGTTTGAAATGAACTTTGCAACTAAGTTTGTTGGGTATAGTTTCTTTGTGCAACATTCTTGGCCTGATAGCTTTGAAATGTCATTTGAAGAAACAAAAAATGTGTTGTCTGAAAACCCCCTGATATTGGTCCCAAAAATCTGAAATTTGAGCACCGTGTTCTTGCCCACATTATTGCTACCACCTTGTTACTCCGTACTGATTCTGTTAGTACCGTGTCTCTCAGCGATGTGTTTTTCCTGTACTATCTTGTAAATGTAAAGGCTATTAATTAGTTTGCTTGGGTGCATTAGTACATGCTTGAAACCATCAGGGATGCCTCCTCTTCTGCTAAGAGCTTGCCTTATGGTTTACTAATCTCTCACATATTGCAAGTTATGAAAGAAGATTTGTCTCCCTATGACCCTAAAATCATCTCCGGCATATATGACAAGACTACCTTTACCATGATGGGGTACACTCTGGTTGAGGTAACTTGGTTCAAAAGGACAAAGCACCAGAATCCACTCCTCAACAGGGCACTGGAGGGATTTAATCTTAAGCAAGCAAATCCTCTTCCTCAGATCAGTTACTACTGATGCAACAAAATATTGCAGTTATAAAGGAATTGCTAACTTTTATGCAGGAAGAGGTGGACAAGCTAAGGGAAGTGACAAAGGAAACTGGAGCAGATGTGGCCAGGTTAAGGATCACCATTCAGGCCACAAAGAGGCAAGGGATCAGGGATATGCAGAATGTCACTGAGAAGTTGACCAAAAGTCACCAAGGAGATTGATGCCTCCTATGGTTGTTTCTGTACCAAAGTGATAAACACTTTGAAATAATTCCTTGGCAGCAACTGAGTGTCTTGTTGTTTAAACAATCCTCGTTTTTTGTGTGTTGTTTGATAAAACATATCTTTTGGTTGTGTTTGGATGGGCATACAGTCGACTATGCCTGATATAACTGTTAGATGTATATATTTTTTGCATGCATAATTGTTATTATTATTAGCTATTATTCTCTTTATCTCTTCTTGCTCTTTTTGATTAATGTCAAAGGGGGAGAAGAATAATAGTACAAAGACAGGGGGAGCGTGCAAACAAGGCACAAAGGCACGGGAGCAGAAGTACATCGTGAAAGGGAAATATCCCCTAAAATTAGTCAAACTCTTTTTGGATTATTGTCATCATCAAAAAGGGGGAGATTGTTAGGTTTAGAATTTTAATAATGATCAATAATCAAAAGCGTCTAGACTAATGTCATCCTACTTTGTGTCTAGATTTGCAACAACTCTGATGAATGCAAGAAAGGAAAGAAAATCATACAAACATATTAGAGGGAAACAATAGCTATTTTATTCAAACTCCATATCAAATAAATTCCAATATGGAAAAAGAATCAATCACACAAGTACCAAGGAAGGAAAGACAATCAATCAAACCAGCAAATGATTCTCGAGTATGCGAGGAAGGAAAGAGAGCCAATCAAAGGAAATCTACGGAAGCTCTTAAGAGAAGATAATTAGAGAAGCCAAAATTCAAAATGAGAATGAATCTGGCCATACCTATCAAGATAGATTCATGAGGCTACCCTTGGGTCCTACTCTTAGAAAACTATGCCTCACACGGAAAGATCTCCAATCAATGATCTTTTGCAGTCCCAGAAAAGAGAAATCAGAACCTCATCGAGCTCTATTATAGAAGAAGTAGAAGGACAAGGAAGCTTATGCAACTTAACATCTATTTCTATACCTTTCTTGTTCTTAGTACAAAAACTGTATTCTTGAGTTTAACAGTGTCGCAAACGATAGGAAGAGTTAGAAAATAAAACAAGAGTTGTGTCAATGTGAGACAAACATTGTTGCTGAATATCGTTGGTGGTGAACATACTAAAACCATCACTGTTGTAAAGACTTATTAAAGATCTAAGAGAACCTTTGTGACCCAAGGGAACTGGACGTAGGTACCACACCAGTACTAAACCAGTATAAAATTGATGTGCCTCCTTTACTTTTTATTCTACATAATTTATTTCTACTGCAATTGATCCTACTATGAAGTTTAGTTGACTAATTCCTCTCTTAGCCAACTAAGTTTTATAATCAGCTACAATTCACTCCCCCTCTTGTACTTTCAGGATAGAAAGCATATTGATGTGGTTAGGATATGAACCGGGCAAGGGTCTTTGGCGAAAGCTTCAGGGGATCATGGAACCCATACGACCACAGTATCATGGCACAATCTTTGGACTGGGGTATGAATATACTGTGGAATACCAGGATTGGACACCATCGTGGCGCACCGATTACTATCCGTTGAAACAACCTATACCACCATTGCACCATACATTCCGCTAGATTGACATGATTTGGGGATCTGAGGAAGACGAGATTTTGGCCGGTATGAGGAAGCTATTTCTGAACAAGGAAGATATGGACTGCAATGCAATTTTAGAGGAGGGGGAGGAGAAAGACCTTACTATTCAGACAGTGGGAGACGGAATTGTTCTCAAGAACTAGACCGTTGCACTGTCCCAGGCTCGCCGAGTACTTGGGTAGCATTGACAGAATTAGAATGACTTATTTTTAAATTGTTTTTTAGCATTTAAGACATTTTTAGTGTTTTGTTTTAAAACAATTACTCGAGCCATCGAGTCGTACTTGTTGACAATTATATTAATGCATTATTGTTTTTTATTTATTTATTATTATCTTTCTATATTTCTTTCAATGTAATTATTACATATCCTGGTAAACCTACGACTGTGACATGTAATGAGACAACGCAACATCAGAAAAGTGATTCGGAAGATTTGGAAGATGACATAATACTTGGGGAAATTTTCAAAGAAGTAGAGAAGTTTGAAAACAAACCAAAATCCAACTTGGAAGAAACTGACGCAGTTAACTTAGGGGATTCTGAAATAGTCAAAGAAACTCGCATAAGCATTCATCTATCACTGTCAGAGAAGGAAGAGTATATCAGGTTTCTAAAGGAATATGAGGATATTTTTGCATGGTCCTACGATGACATGACTGGGTTAAGCATATCCATAGTAGCTCACAAGCTACCTACCAACCCCATGTGTCCGCTGGTAAAGCAGAAGCTCAGAAAATTCAAGCCAGATATGAGTTTGAAGATAAAGGAGGAGGTTACCAAGAAAATCAAAGCCTAGGTCCTTCAAGTGGTCGAATACCCGACCTGGTTAGCCAATATTGTGTCGGTTCCGAAGAAAGATGAGAAAGTCAAAGTATGTGTTGACTATCGAGATGTGAACAAAGCAAGTCCTAAGGATGATTTTCCGTTGCCCAACATACATGTACTAATCGAAAAATGCACCAAGCATGAACTCCAATCCTTTGTGGATTGCTTCGCAGGATACCACCAAATTTGGATGGACAAACAGGACGCTGAAAAGAAAACCTTTATCATGCCATGGGGGATATATTGTTACAAAATGATGCCATTTGGTTTTAAGAATGCTGGATCCACCTACATGAGTCCTATGACGACTCTTTTCCTGGATATGATACGTAAAAAGATAGAGGTGTACGTGGATGATGTTATCATCAAATCTAAGACAAGTTCAGATCACATAGCAGACGTGAGAAAGTTTTTCGACCGACTTCGAAAATACTATTTGAAGTTAAACCCTACAAAATATGCTTTCGGAGTTCCTGCTGGGAAGTTTCTAGGCTTCATTGTCAATCGCCGTGGTATTGAGCTAGACCTATCAAAAATCAATGCTATTCAGGAATTGTCACCACCAAAGAACAAGAAGGATGTGATAAGTTTTCTAGGACGTATCAATTATATCAGCTATTTTATAGTACAATCGACGGTGATATGTTAGACGATCTTCAAGATGCTGAGGAAAGATGCTGTGATAAGTTGTACCAAAGAATGTGAGAAAGCTTTCGATAAACTCAAGGAGTACTTGTCTAAGTCGCCCGTGTTGGTCCCTCTGGAGCCAGAAAGACCTCTGCTACTGTATCTGTCCATGCTAGATGGAGCCTTTGGTTGTGTTCTGGGGAAACATGATGAAACCGGGAGGAAGGAGCATGCAATATACTATCTGAGTAAGAAGTTCACACCTTAAGAGGTCCGGTACTCTTTCCTGGAGCACACCTGTTGTGCTTTGACATGGATAGACCAGAAGTTAAGACATTATTGCTATGCATACACCAGCTATCTAATATCAAGGATAGATCCACTACAATACATCTTTCATAAACCTATGCCTACGGGAAAGTTAGCAAAGTGGCAGATATTGCTAAGTGAGTTCGACATCATCTATGTGACTCAGAAGGCAGTCAAAGGGAAAGCATTGGCCAATCACTTAACAGAGAACCCCGTATATGGAGAATACAGACCATTGAACACGTATTTTCCCGACGAAGAGGTGTCATTTGTAGGTGAAGATATTTCCGAAACATATAACGGGTGGAGGATATTCTTTGATGGAGCAGCAAACTTCAAGGGAGTGGGCATATGAGTTATTTTTATATCAGAGACCGATCAACATTATCCGATATCCGCAAAGCTCAGATTTCCATGCACCAACAATATGGCAGAATATGAGGCCTGCATCCTGGGACTTAGGTTGTCCATCGACATGAATGTTCGGAGTTACTGGTAATTGGAGATTCTGATCTATTGGTATACCAACTACTAGGAGAATGGGATACCAAGAACACTAAAATGTTGTCGTACTTGGATTGTGTACAAGAGTTGATCAAGATGTTCACAAAGATAGAATTCAAACATGTTCCAAAGATTCAGAATGAGTTCGTAGATGCATTAGCCACCTTGGTTTACATGATACAATATCCAGACAAAAATTTCATGGATCCTATCCCGATAGAGATTCGTAAGCAGCCAGTTTATTGTGCTCATGTTGAATAGGAGCTTGACGTAAATCCATGGTTCCACGATATCAAGGAATACTTAGAGAAAGGAGAATACCCATAGAATGCTACACACGCTCAGAAGCGCACGGTTCGAAGATTGGCCAACCATTTCTTTCAGAGTGGAGAAATTATATATAGACGGACTTCTAATTTGGGATTATAACAATGTGTTGATGCCAAGGAGGCATCTAGATTGCACGAAGAAATACACATCGGAACCTGCAGACCTCACATGAATGGGTTCGTTCTGGCCAAGAAGATATTAAGGGCGGGGTATTTCTAGATGACTATAGAGACAGACTGCATCAAATATGTTCAAAAGTGTCATCAATGCCAGATACATGCTGATATGATACGTGTACCACCCAATAAACTCAATACAACATGTTCACCCTAGCTTTTCTATTCTTGGGTCATGGATGTCATCAGACCAATTGAACCCGCTGCTTCAAACGGACACAGGTTCATTTTGGTGGCTATATATTACTTCACAAAATGGGTTAAAGTCGCTTCCTATAAGGTTGTGACTAAGAAGGTCGTAGCGGATTTTGTCCGAGATCACATCGTTTGTAAATTTTGGAGTACCTGAGTCAATCATTACTGACAATGCCACCAATCTCAATAGTGATCTGATGAAAGCTATGTATGATGCATTCAAGATCAAGCACCAAAATTCTACAACATATAGACCGCAGATGAACGGAGTCGTACAAGCCGCCAAGAATAACATCAAGAAAATATTGAGGAAATGGTGGGCAACTACAAGCAATGGAATGAGAAGCTACCATTTACTTTGCTCGGGTACCGCACCACAGTTCGAATGTCAACTAAGGTAACCCCCATATGTACTAGTCTATGGTATCGAAGCCGTTATCCTTGCCGAAGTGGAGATTCCTTTCTTAAGGATCATACAAGAGGCCGAGCTCAGCGACGTGGAATGGATACGAAACCGGTATGAACAGCTGGCTCTCATTGATGGTAAAAGGATGAATTCAGTGTGTCATGGTCAACTCTACTAGAATAGAATGGCAAGGGCTTTCAACAAAAGGTTAGATCGAGGCAATTCACATCGGAGCAATTGGCGTTGAAATAGATCTTCCTGCACCAGGATGAAGAAAAAGGGAAATTCTCACCTAACTGGCAAGGCCCTTACATGGTTCACCGAGTATTGACAGGAGGTTTATACTTGCAGAGATGAATGGAGAAATATGGCCAAGACCTATCAATTCAGACGCAGTCAAGAGATATTACGTTTAATATTATGTTTACACTTTCTATTTGATGTAACCTGAATTACGCTTGACCTGATTCTAGTTTAAGAGGGGATACGTAGACAACCCTGTGGGTTCGGTCACATCATAATAAAATCTCCATTCCCCCCTATGATCAGAAGGGGCAAGATTTCGAGTTTGTCAAATCTCATTATGTCAAGTATCACCAAGAAGTGTATCGCCAGAAGTATGCATTTAAACTGAGGCAGAATTTTGAGGAGTGTCCTCAAAATTTCGAGTTGAGGAGGTTGCAATGTCTCAAAAGCGTGTCACGGTCGCCGATTCGAAAAAATTATTCGCTTTTATGCATTACCATATATTTTTAACGACTACATTTTATATAAATGATTTTTCACAAATGCATATTTTTGAAATTGTTTTTTTTTTTTTTTGTAACAGCCAGATATTACCCCCAAGGTGACTCGAACAAAGAAGCAAGACAAGGAGCAAAGGCTAAATGAAGAATCAAAGGCACGAACCAACCTTTCCCCAAAAAAACAAACTCACGATTTTTCTTTGGATGCAGGCATAACGAACATGAGAAGCAAGCCTGTAAATTCATAACAAGAATGCTATCTTTAATGAGAGAAATCACCAAACACAAGATCGCCAAGCTAAGAATCGCTTTCTTTCTCATATTTAATCTTTGTCTTTCTCTGCATAGGGCTAAGCGCTGCCCTCATTCTTTGCATGAGGCTAAGCATTGCATCCATCATTACATAAGTCTAAGCACTGTCTTTCCTTGCATGAGACTAAGCATTGTCTCCATTCTTTGCATGAGGCTAAGCACTGCCTCCATCATTGCATAATGCTAAGCACTGCATTTTCTTTATATGAGGATAAGCATTGACCTCATTCTTTGCATGAGGCTAAGCATTTCCTTCATCATTGCATAAGGCTAAGCATTGTCTTTCCTTGCATGAGACTAAGCATTATCTCCATTCTTTGCATGGGTCTAAGCACTGCCTCCATCATTGCATAAGGCTAAGCACTGCCTTTCCTTGTATGAGACTAAGCACTGTCTATATTCTTTGCATGAGGCTAAGCACTGCCTCCATCATTGCATAAGGCTAAGAACTACCTTTCCTTGCATGAGACTAGGCACTGTCTCCATTCTTTGCCTAAGGCTAAGCGCTGCCTCTATCATTGCATAAGGCTAAGCATTGTCCTTCCTTGAATGAGACTAAGCATAGTCTCCATTCTTTGCATGAGGCTAAGCACTGCCTCTATCATTGCATAAGGCTAAGCACTATCTTTCCTTGCATGAGACTAAGCATTGTCTCCATTCTTTGCATGAGGCTAAGCATTGCCTCAATTATTGCATTAGGCTAAGCACTGCCTTTCCTTTATATGAGGCTAAGCATTGTCTCCATTCTTTGCATGAGGCTAAGCACTGCCTCCATTATTGCATAAGGCTAAGCACTGCCTTCTTTTACATGAGACTAAGCACTGTCTCCATTGCTTCATACGAGGCTAAGAATTGCCTCTATTATTGCATAAGGCTAAACGCTGCCTTCCTCCGCATAGGGCTAAACCCTGCCCTCATCACATATAAGGATAAGTTGTCACGTCTCAAAACCGGGGAGGGTGACCGGCGCTCAACCGAGTGAACCCGGCCGAGAAAGCCTATTTGGTTTCCTTCTGCCCAAACTCATCCATGAATGGAGATAATACATATTTTCAATAATTAGACAAAAAGGTGTTCATATCTACAATACCAATTCATTACCAATAGTTTCATCATTTTTAAAGTCTCAAATGGAAATGTAATATGACCACAACATAATATAGTTTGACTTTCTCAGCACCAATACACAACCCACACTATGCCTACGGAGCTTCTAATAGATATAAAAGAGTATTATGATAATGCCGGCAACAAGGCCCCAGCTATACCTCAAACACTATACATGAGGAACAAACGAAACATGACCCCAAAATGAAGTGGGACTCACCAAGTCTGCTGGGAAGAGAGTGTACCGCTATCACTGATCAGTGTCTCCTATTGTGGAACCACATGCATCCATTGAAGATGCAGCGCCCACGGCAAACGAGACTTAGTACATATGGAATAGTACTAGTATGAATAATGAATAATACAAACAAGAATATCATAATATCAATGGAAGCCTTAAACAATATCAAACCTCAATTTAGGATCAAAACAGTGTTCAAATTAATTTTCATATCTCACATTGGGAGATTTTTAGTAACAATATACCATTGTTCACAATACCATTATTCACTATACCAATACCACTGTACTCTCAGCACGGAGTCCGATCACAACCCGGTCGGCTAGGCTATCTCATTAGAGACATCAACCACAATTGCTCTCAATATCAATACCACTGTCTTTAACACGGATTCCAATCACGACACGATCGGCTAGGCTATCCATTAGGGACATCGACCATAATTACCATTTCAATTACAATTTCCAACACAATCACCACCATGTGTGCAGCATGGTGTCCGATCATGACCCGATCGACTAGGCTGTCTTATTCGAGACATCAACTTTTCTATATCAATCATCGCATTTCATACTTATTTCACATCTTTTTATTTCATTGGCACTAATTTCCATAATTATAAATCATTATTGGCACGTTGGCCATATTTAGTGTTTCATGCTTACCTTTTCACTTTCCAACATCAACATCATCATTACCAACAACAACAATTCAAATCAAGGTGTGTACTACACCTGTGAGCAATTAAGAGTCTAAGGCACATAGAGATTCTTCACAAAATTTGGCATAATAGCCTTCGTTTGAATTTGACTTGAAGTCGAACATTTTTAATGCACAACCCATATTTTTAACACATACTCAATTGATAACATAACATAAATAAAGCATTTTGGATACTTATGGAACATATATCTTTCAACTCAATCTTACTCGGAATAGCCAATTTTATAATGAACTACTCGGGACTTACATAAATTACATGAATGTCGTGGGATTCAATTCTAAGAGAAGGGTTTAGCCAACATACCTCAATTGAACTTTCTTAAACTCTAGAATATTCCAAAATTCTTAGCAACTTCAACCTATTGTAGATATATAACGAATTGAACCAAGATTAGGAAGATGATCATGGTTCTAGCTCATTTGAGCATTTTATCAAACACTAGGTGTGTATTAAAGTTTTAAGGTCCTTTTATGGAGTATTCCTTCATCTCACAACCCATTCTTTACCATTTTTAGCTCAACAATATTCCTACACCCTTTGATAACACATGTATGTAAAATAACTAACTCTCATGCCCAAATATTATCTTGCTAATTACCCATTTTCATATAATTTCGAAATTAGGGGTTAGGGTGTAGAATCTTACCTTTTGGATGAAGACCTTGTGGGTTTTCCTTGTTAATCCTCTAAGATTTGAACAAGACTTGATGAATAATTAGTCTAGGGTTTCCTCTCTCTCTAAAACACTCTCCCTTCTCTCTAAAACATCAGATTTTAGCTTTAAAATGGCCCAAAGTGTGTATTTAACGAAGTAAGGTCGGGTTTTAAAAACCCAAAAATGAAGCTCCAGAACAAGGTCTGCGAACGCATAACCGATATGCGGACCGCATATCGGCCGCATAATTGGTGTCCAAAACTGGCAAAAATCTGCCTAGGTCTGCGATCACTATGCGGCCCGCAAACCTGTTCTGCGACCGTATAATGAACCGTAGAACAGCTTTGCGATCGCATAGTCGACCGCAGAATGGCATTCAAACTGCCCCTCTCCTGCCTCACTTCTACGGCCATTATGCGGTCCGCAAAGTGATTTCTACGACCGCATAATGGGCCGCAAAAACGTCCTCTTTTTCCAAATATTTTCCTTTACTTTTTAGTGCATTGTTCATCCCAAAAAGTCTGAACCGCGTTACAATCCTCAAACAAGTAAGCCCAATTCGGCACCATGAAATATTATTTTCTTTTGCAATAATTTAACTTGGCTTTACACTTAAGTGCTTCAAAATTTTTCGGGGTGTTACATAAGCGTTGCCTTGTTTCATCCTCGCATATGATTAAGCATCACCTCTTCCCTCTATCAAATGATTTATATCACCGCATCTCTGCATTTCATGGGCTGAAACATCGCCACGTTGTCCGAAGGCATCATAGTCTGAAGGCATCATCCTCATAGCCCGAAGACATCATGCCATGGCCTGATGATCTCTCAAAGCTGCACATCATTATTCAAAGGCGTCATAGTCCAGAGGCACCATCTTCACGGCCGAGGACACCATTTCATAGCCCGCGAATCCCTCATCATACACTTCATGGCCCAGGACTTCATGATCTAAGGACATCATCCTCATCGTCCAAAGGCATCTCTTAAGGTCCGAAAGGAATTTGCATCATGTTTAAATTTACGCAGTAACCCAATCTATATTCACGTGCATCGTGTTTTTAAGTTTTATAGGTAACTCGGGAAGTAACCGTTCTACAAACAGGAGCAACCATCACTCTGGCTTCCGTTCACAATGTTTACATCCTTCGACCATCACAAACATAACTGATGATCTGCAATTGATTAACCTTTATCTCGTAATCGCTCAAATATTTGCCTCATACATCCGTAATGTTCAAATCCACATTCATAGCTCCACATAAAATTATCCGTCACTCATGACATCATCCTATACAAAAGATTTTTCCTCGAAACATATAACCATTCTTATAATAACTCCATCGGTTACGTTCGATGTTGGATCTAGAACTACACACGTCCTGAATCCCGTAACACCAGGGATATGTAGGTAACTCGGCAACCAGGGTTCGGCCCCCATTTTTTTAAAAATACATCATCCCTACTCATTTCAGACAAAATTGGTCATCATTTTCTTTACCCGACAACTTTTTCATCAATCACGAGTAAAGTTTGACAGCTGTTGTTACCCAATTTTGCCCTCATATTTTATAAAAATCATATATATTTTCCAAATATCCTTTTTGCATCATCACCAATTTACAAGAGTCATATAAATATTTTTTATAAGTTTTCATAATTTTAAAGCTTTAAAATTGATTTTTCTTGCATTTAAATTGTTCAAATATTTATTAATTAACATTTGAAATTATTTTTTGTGATGAATTAATCATCCAAATTTATTATTATACCCACATATATATTTTATAACATTTTACTTCATTTTCATATAATTACATTTGTATTTTCGAGCTATTTATATAATTTTGCAATAATAGCCTATATTCTATACATAACTACTTTATTTACATTGTTTACACTAAAATAGTATTTTTATATTTTTATAATGCTAATCTATTATTTTCAATCATTTTAATGCATAAGTAATATTTTTATTATTCATTAATTTTATTTTAAAATTATGTTAAACGAATTTCACATATTTAATTTTATAGCCCAATACAGGGCTAATTTCGAACCAAAATTACAGGCTCAAATACTCAGCCCACTTCTTTGATCCCTCAGCATCCCAATCAAATGACCCATTACCTTTGACCCACCCAGTTTCCTATTTAATCTTGGCCATTGATCTCAAATGATCAACGGCCCATAATAAACCTCTCATTTCTCCTTATATCTCTCAACCCCAAACCCTATAGACACTTTTCCATTTCTGCCACCTCTACTCTCTCTACTCCTCTCGTTCTCTCTTCTCTAAAAGAAACCCTAGTCGCCCCACTCAAATCCTAGTCCCAATCCGATATCACATGGAAATCTCTCATGTTTCCTTTCCTTTCTTGCACACGCGGAGATTCTTACCATCTCCTAAACATTATAGTATTTGGTATCCAGTTATTTATGGAAGCTAAATCAATGGGTATCCGTTCGACTCTGATTCTATATTATCTCCATGTTCTTGGCTTGATACATTCACTACCAGGCTATATGGTTCCGATTCAGTGAGGTCTTTTTCTATTTTTGTTCTCTGTCATGAACTAGGGTTTGCCGATTTTTTCTCTAAATTGATTCTAAATCGATTTTGCATGCTTTTTTGTCCTTATCTGTATTCGATTGACTGTGTTTCCTTGTTTGTGTGTTTAATCTAGCTATTACAAAAAAACCCTTCCCCATTTCTACTAAACAGGCCTTAATCTCCGCTATTCTCTCACTCTCACTCGTTCTATACTATTCTGAAACTTGAGCTCTTGGTCGGCTGAAAACCAAGACCATCAAAATCTTTTCTATCTACCTCTCTAGTGCGAGCACTGCTCGGAGCTCGTTCGAAGCTCCTGTGAATTCTGACGCACTAGGTTTTGGAGTTCTTCCTGTTGTTCTTACTTTTCTATTAGAACTTAGTGATTCTCCTCTATTTGTTAGTAAATCTGCAAATTGGTAAGTGTTCAATTCCTCACAATTATGTTTTCTCCCCTCTTGTGTTCATTCTTCTGAAAATCAATCTCATTTGAACTCTTACAAACCAATATGACATTATGTCGACCGTTCTTTGAAATTCTTCTGTAATTCTCCATCAGAATCTGTTTAAGTCTGTATTTAACGACTCGATCGGTCGTTTTGAGCTCTAGCATGTCGTTCGGTGGTTTGAGGCATTTGGTAGCTTCACTTCATGTATTATGACTTGTACACGTAGTCGAAATTGAATTTCAGAAAGTTCAGAGTTGTTTCGGAAGGCAAGTTCGAAATTCGGAAGCTTTAAGTTGGAAGAGTTGACCAAGGTTTAACTTTTGAGTAAACGACCTTGAAATTGGGATTTGAAGGTTCTAATAGGTTCGTATGATGATTTTGAACTTGGACCTTTTTGTTCTACGCATTCGCGATGGGGAAGTTGCATTTGTGATGTGTTGGGCAGTGTTACTCTGCGTTCGCGATCGGCATGTCGCGTTCGCGTAAGAGAAGTTGGTCTGGCCGTGGAATTTTGCCTTCGTATTCGCAATTAGGCAGCGGCGTTCATGAAGGGCAGGCTGCTAAAGCTTCGCATTCGCAGGCCCTATCTAGCGTTCGCGTAGAGCAGATGTGGAGCGGAGGCTGGTATTACTTCGCGAACGCAAGGTCTGTGTCGCGTTCGCGAAGAAGGAAGTGCTGGGCAGTGTCATTTTAAAATGGGGGTTTGGCTCATTTTCACTCCATTTCTTCATGGGAGCCGACTTTGGGAGCGATTTTGGAGTACCATTTTCATCATCAACCAGGAGGTAAGTGATTGCTTCTCATTGTGAGTTAAATACATAAATTATACATGAATTGGAACATGGAAATTGGTGGAAATTATGAGTTTTGAAGAAAACCTAGAATTTGGTATTTTTGAAATTTTACCATGAAATTGGATATGGAATTTAGGATAAATTATATACTTTAGTTTGTGGCGTTATGGGTAAAGTTTGTCTTCAAGAATTTTCTGAATCCGGGCACATGGGCCCGAGGGTTGACTTTATTGACCTTTTGAACGGAGTTGAGAAGTATTATAAATTGTTAAATTATTCATATTGGAGTATATTTTGATTGATTTGCACCTTGTTTGACTAAATTCGGATCGATGGGCATTGGTTTGAGATGCTAGAGTGGCGTTGGAGCCAGTTATGGAACTTCGGAGCAAAGTAAGTCTCTTGTCTAACCTTGTGAGGGGGAAACCACCCCTAGGCAATATAATTGGTTTGTGCTATTAGTTGTGGGTGCTACGTACGCATGAGGTGATGAGAGTCCGTACGTAGCTGAAGCTTGTTTATGTCCGGGTAGACTTAGGAATTTATCATGTAATATTTGAATTATTTGGACTCATTCTGGTGGCTTAATTAATTGAATTTACAATTGAATTGATTTAGAAATATATATATATACACATTAGGTCGACCCCTATCACGTTGAGTTGTGGTCAAGTTATTTGAGAAACAGTAAAGATTATATTTACTTTGTGCTCATGTACTGTATTGTAAGCATGTGTCTCATAATTCGATGATTTCCTTCCTTTCTTGTGGAGCTGGCCGAATGTCTCGGCCATATAATAGATGAATCTATGGTTCATGCGGCTCAACCCTCGGCAGTGTACACATTATTCTGGATCGGGTCGTACGACCTCGGCATAATCGTGCGTTATATCGCTAGCAGTCTGAATATTCATGATATTTTCCTCTCACTGATGCCTGGGATTTATTATGGTATTCTTTATCCGTTGGTTGTTGGCACTTAATATATCTGAGTTGTTGAGAAAAAGAACGAGACTGAGAAATTTATATCTTTAAAAGAAATATTTGGGAGATTATATAACTTACAGTTTTACCCCATTATTATTGTTGTACTTCATATCTGCTTATGATTTATCATATTGCCTTATTAGACCTCTAGTAAGTGTCAATGTCGACCCCACATCACTACTTCTCCGGGGTTAGGCTATATCCTTACTGGGTACGTGTTGATTTACGTACTCATGCTACACTTCTGCACTAAATGTGCAGAATCTAACAGGTTTAATTGGTGATCATCTTTGTGCATAGGCGCAACTGCTTAGGAGACTTAATGGTGAGTTGCATTCCGGGCTACATATCGTAGCCCACAGAGTCTTCATCATACTATTTACCTTATCCTATCTTATTTACATTCCGGACGGATGTTGTATTGTTATTGTAATCTTTAGTAAATGCCCATGCACTTGTGACACCGTGTTTTGGGATGTTCTAGAATTCATTTTTGGTTTGCTTAACCTCGATACACTTTTGCTTGTATAATATTTAAATTGTATTTATCTACGACTTTAACGCACTTACGTCTCCACATAACAAAATTCATGATTTTAAAAATAATAAAATGAATAACCAAGTTGTTAGTTCACCATTGGCTTGCCTAACGGCGATGTTGGGCACCATCACGACCTATAGTGGATTTTGGGTCGAGACAGTTTGGTATCAGAGATCTAGGTTCACTTGGGCCTCACGAGTCATGAGCAAGTCTAGTAGGGTCTTGCAGATTGGTACAGAGACGTCTGTACTTATCTTTGAGAGGCTACAAAGCTGTTAGGAGCACTTCCCTTATTGATTCCTCTTCGTGCGGTTTGATTCCATTGGAGCTTATGCCTTCATTTCCTTCCTACTCAATCTTATGCGACGTGGATCACTTGTTATCAATTAGGTATCGAAGAGTTGTAGTGGTACTGCAGACATGGTGCATGATATTTCTCCCTGCATATTCGGGCAAGCTATTATCGTCACTTTGTGGCCGTGTGTTTTGTTGTTTCAGCCCAGTATCTGTATTTGCTATGGTTTTGAAGATATGCACAGATTATTATGATGTTCGTGCATTATTATCGCACAGTGTTGGTGCAATAGTAGGGTGCTTGTTTATGTGTCGAGGCAGTGAATGACTCGAAAGGAGGATTTGTCCGTGTATGGTTTAGAGATTTGGTATTTAATTCAATCGGCCTATGGATGTTCAGGCTTTGGTTGATAGAGTAACGAGACGTGATATTTTCAAGCGTGGTGGAATTTTCATTTGTGATGTGGTGTCATCGTCCTTGTTTGAACGTATTAAGGTTCGCCGGTGTTATGGTCTTCTTTTATTTGCCTTCGGGGTATGGTGTTGTGAAATGGTGCCGGAGAAGCGATTGTCAAAGATGGCGGTGTGTAGCTATTTCAGAATCGAATTGGTGTTTCTTATGCTGATGGATCAAGAAAGATGATCTTCGAGGAGGCTTAGAGTTGGTAGCAATTCATTAGTTTAGGTGCTACAGAGACAGGTTTTGATCTGAGGCAGCGTTTGGGCAGCAAAAGATAAGGAAGGACATGGTGGGAGGTGTCTCGCGGTGGTTGAATTGCTAGCTAGATAAGTATGAAAAGTACAGGTCGAGAAGTTGCTTAAGGAGATGGGTTTATCGATGTGGGAGTGGCGGAGTAGCATATGAATTTCACGGTAGGATAGCCATATACTTTTAGGAAGTTTAGAGCAATATGGGGATCATGGTGGACAATGACTAAGTCTACAAATTTCATTTGGGACGGTGGCTGCTGTACTGAGGAAGATTGAATATCACATAGATGAGTTTTCTTGGAAGGAAGAGGGGTGTGAAATGCTTGATTATCGTTTTTGTCTGCAACCTGACTTCGAGTTGGAATGTATGGCTGGACTTTCAGTGGATGCGAATGGGGAATGGACAGACTTTTACAGCTGGTGGACGGGCATGGGCTTTGGAGGGTTTATTAATTTCATGGTAGTTGTAACCAGGGCAATGTCGTTGGAAGATGTCGAAATAGAATTCCACAGGTGGGCTATCTCCTGTGAGCAGGTTAGTTATTGCATAATTCTTGATAAGGTTCTACGAAGAGTTCTACTATCTACACAGTGGGAGGCATGTACTGGGATGTGATCTTGGATCGCTTGAAGAAGATGGTGCGACTGTCAGGAGGTCGAATGTGCGATTGTGGTTGATAATTTGGAATATTTTATTCAAATTCTAACATGAGATTGCGAGAATTTGGTGGGTTAATGGTGCGAGATCATGGTAATTAAGAAGAAAGAATCTTTGTGGGTTCTAGATTTATGTGATTGTAGCCTAAAGCTAAGTAGGGGAGCCCACCGTCCACGATTGGATCGCATGGTTGTCTGCTTGTGCGATTTCTGGTCATCGGTGCATTAGGGGATTAATTATGACTAATAAAGGAAAACATCAGGGGTAATTCGAGCAAAGAATTGATGAATGTGTATCATATTTCGCCTTATCGATTCATGTGCAGGTTTTGGGAAGACTCAGAGTTTATGCTTCTTGTGGATGTGATGTACAAGGAAAAGAACTCATTTGATTGCTTCTTTGGGAGTGTTCATGTGCTAACCGAGCGTTGGGGTTGATTATATTCGGGACCAGGTCAGAGTGGTTGACTCTCAATAGTGGTTCTAATGGGTTCAAGAACGCAAGTGCGGTGTCTAAGGATTTTTGGGTTCGTTATGTGACCGGAGACTAGGATTTTTGTAGCAGAGTGTGAATAATACTTGGGGAATTTTCTATGTTATCATCGGGTCTGTGGGGCAGTATTGGAGAAATGGGAGGAACAATTCGGATTCGCGGAAGGTCTTTCAAAATGGGTATACCAGTTGGAGATGTTATTGTGTGCGTAAGGAGGGTATGAAATGGTTCATTGGTATTAAGACGATGTGGTCTTGTGCTTTGGGTCACTCGGAATGAGTGATGATTGAGTTCGTTATATATTTGCATGGAGCTATTATTATCTCTAAGGCAAGTCAAGAGTAAATTGGAAGAAGTTGGGTCGGTTAGTAATGGTTTGAATCAGCATGATTGTGGCAATAATCAGTCACTTCGGTGTGTTATAGGTGGTTTGTGGTTGTACGTGCGATCTTGACAACACCCATAATTTGATTAATTTGGGAGGTATTTGATTCAAATGGCCTTGTTACGTGTAAATGGATCTCGGAAGAGTTATGGCGATTTAGCTCACAACTTGAGGTTGGTATTTTCTACGGTTATGGGAATTCAGTTGCGTGTTGCAATGGTTCTTCTGAAATGAGTTAAGTGAAAGGTTTCTAGCCAATGAAGTGTTTATTCTACTAGTGGTTCAGGGGTTATGATGAATTCTTGTAATCTTGCATTGCGGGATGATAGGTGCAGTGAGCGGCATGGGAATTGAAAGTTGAGGATCAAGGTTGCGGCTCGGTGTTGATAAGAATGCCACAAGCTCGGATGAGTAGGGAATAATTTAGATGTTCTGAGTAAGCCGGCATTTTCTTTAGTATCTCCTGAGGATGGTGTCATGTGTAAGAGGCTTTGTGTATTGATTTGCGGATTCTTGGTTTGCCTTACAAAATTAGTACGGTTGGTGGTATGGATGTGCATTCTTTGCTACCTGGTGCGGAAGGTCGTGAGAGCGTACCCCACGGGGAGATTTGTACAAGGGTGACATGTTAGTCACTTGATTGTTAAGGATTGAAACCAAGTATGGAGATTCTGATATTATCGCTAATATGAGAGTTTATGCCTGAAAGGAGCTCTAGTCATTTGGTTATAGACTGTGGGAGTTTGGTCCGAATTGGATGGCTGCTCGTGTGTGTCATGAATATGGCCATTGTGGATCCTTGAAAAGTTATTGGCCCAGTGTGGTATGATCAGAATCATCTTGAGGTTCGTTGGCGGGTCTAATGTGAATATGTGCTCTACGTCAGGTTGGATGTGTTCATTTGGCATAGCATTGCTTACAGAGGAGTCTTTGGGCATTGGATGTTATTCCCGTCGTCAGTTATTTTATGTAATACTCTACTGTGCCAGGTGAGTTGTGAGACGGCATGATTATTCGCACATGTGTTGTGATCCCGTGTAGTTGTGTTGTTATTAAAGTAAAATGGCTCTAGAGATGCATGTCATTTATTGCACCTTAGTCGTGCTTGGGTTTTTGTAGTGTGTGGCACCATCTATCTCCCCAGTGGTGTATTATGCACCTGGCGTGTTTGTGGTCGGTATTCGGACATTTTGTAAGTATAAGTATCACAGATTGATAGGTTCCTTATTGATTATTGTGTAGATCGGGTGGCACGCCGCCACGGGTATATTGTTTGGATCGTGTGGCACGTCGTCACGGGTATGTTGTGTGGATCGTGTTGCATGCCGCAATGATATCCTATTTGGATAGGGTTGCATGCCACAATAGTTTCATGTTTGGATCGGGCTGCACGCCGCTACAATGTGATAGTTGGATCGGGTTGCACATCACAACAGTGAGGTGCTAAATACAGTTCCGTATACTTATTTTGTGTGCCCTGTTTCTCATCTCTGAGATATATCCATAACATTCGGCTTGGCCATTTTATTCGTTACGCGGGTTGGGTAAATCTTGCCAGAGTTCGTTCTTCCTTATGGGTCATATTCGAGTGGTAGCTTGTTGGCACATTGATGGCGTCATATGAGGGTTTAGACGGTGTTTGAGGTGGCTTATTGCCCGAGCTTCTTGTACTGGGTGAGACTAGGTTATTGGACTTGAGATCAGTGCGATCAAATTTAAGTAGGGTATATTATAGAGAAAATATCATTATTCAGTTTAGAATGAGGTAATGGTTCTTTTCAGGTGAGGAGACCCCATGATTTATTGTTTTGGCAGGTGGTTATGAGTTTCTACACATATCTTTCGTCGTGGAAGTATTGCGAGAGTTGGAACAGGGCTTACATGTGTTATGATGCGTATTGCGGGCATCAGATTCGTGAAATTACAACTATTATGGTCGGAGGATGTTATTATGGGCATGCGAATTATGCGGTGCATGGAGTGATTTTAGCAAAGGTGCATGTTCATGTTTTGGTACAGTATGTAGTGATTAATGCGGTGTTCGTATGTTAGAATCGTGTCTCGTGGAGAATTCCGGATGTTGGAATCTGTTTCTAAGGCTTGTTGGCTAAAAAACAAAAAGGAAGGATCTTCAGTCTGGCTCGAGCTAATATGCTCATATGGATAGTGGTGGCACGGGTAGGTGCATGAGGTGTTAAACGATGATTTTGGACAACTCCGGGACAGTTCTTGGCACGTTCGAGGACGAACGTAGGTTTAAGTGGGGGAGAATGTAACGATCTGATCAGTCATTTTGAGCTCTAGCCCGTCGTTCAGCCATTTGAGGCCTTTGGTAGCTTCACTTCATGTATTATGACTTGTACGCGTAGTCAGAATTTAATTTCGGGAAGTTCGTAGTTGTTTCGGAAGGCAAGTTCTAAATTCGGAAGCTTTAAGTTGGAAGAGTTGACCAAGGTTTGACTTTTGAGTAAACGACGTCAAAATTGGGATTTGAAGGTTCTAATAGGTTCGTATAATGATTTCGGACTTGGGCGTATGTTCAGGTTGATTATTGGGTGGTCTGGGAGCATTTCGGCGCTTATTATGGAAAGTTGGCATGTTGAAAGTTAAGAATTTTCTAAGTTTGGTTTGAAGTGGATTATGATGTTTATCGATGTCCGTTTGGGGTTCCGAGTCTTGGAATAGGTTTGTATCGTGATTTGTGACTTGCACGTAAAGTTTGGCATCATTCAGGAATGTTTAAGGCTAATTCGGACGCGTTCGGCGAAGTTTGAAAGTTTAAAGAAGGGTGTCGATCGTCGATTCATAGTTTTGATGTTGTTTGATGTGATTTGAGGCCTCGAGCAACTTTGAGTCATATTTTGGGACTGGTTGGTGCGATTGGACGGGGTCCTTGGGGCTTCGGATATGTTTTGGGGTGGCTTGGGACAGAATTTGGCTGCGTTGCTGTTGCTAAGTTGCTGGTACTGGTTTTGTTCTTCGCGAACGCGAAGGGTCTCATGCGTTCGTGAAGGACTTTGGGTCAGGGCCTTTTTGTTCTACGCGTTCGCGATGGGGAAGTTGCATTCTCTATGTGTTGGGTAGTGTTACTCCGGGTTTACGATAGGCATGTCACGTTCGTGTAAGAGTAGTTGGTATGGCTGTGGAATTTGCCTTCGCATTCGTAATTGGGCATCCGCGTTCGGGAAGGGTAGCCGCGTTCGCGTAGCGGAGCTGGGGAGCGGAGGCGAGTATTGCTTCGCGAACGCGAGGGCCGTGCCGCGTTCGAGAAGAAGGAAGTGTTGGGCAGTGTCATTTTAAAACGGGGATTTGGCTCATTTTCACTCCATTTCTTCATGGGAGCCTACTTTGGGAGAATTTTATTGCACCATTTTCATCATCAACCAGGAGGTAAGTAATTTATTCTCATTGTGAGTTAAATACATAAATTATACACGGATTGGAACATGGAAATTGGTGAAAATTGTGAAATTTTGAAGAAAACCTAGAATTTGGTATTTTTGGAGTTTTACCATTAAATTGGACATGGAATTTAGGATAAATTATATATTTGAGTTCGTGGAGTTATGGCTAAAGTTTATCTTCAAGAATATGCGAAATCCGAGCATTTGGGCCCGAGGTTTGACTTTGTTGACCTTTCAAGCGGAGTTCAGAATTATTATAAATTGTAAAATTATTCGTATTGGGGTATATTTTGATTGATTTGCATCTTGTGTGACTAGTTTCGGATCGATGGGCATTGGTTTGAGAAGTTAGAGAGGCGTTGGATCCGGTTGTGGAACTTCGGAGCGAGGTAAGTCTCATGTCTAACCTTGTGAGGAGAAAACTACCCCTAGCTGATATAATTGTAATGTGTTACTAGTTGTGGGTGCTACATACGCACGAGCTGACGAGAGTCCGTACGTAGCTAAAGCATGTTTATGTCCGGGTTGACTTAGGAGTTTATCATGTAATATCTGAATTATTTGAACTCATTCTGCTGGCTTAATTAATTGAATTTACAATTGAAATTGATTTAGACACACACACACACACACACAGATATATATATATATATATATATATATATATATATAAGGTCGAGCCTTATCACCTTGAGTTGTGGGCAAGTTATTTGAGAAACGTTAAAGATTATATTCACTTTATGGTGTACTGTATTGTAAGCATGTGTCTCGTAATTCGATGATTTCCTTCCTTTTTTGTGGAGTGGGCCGAACGCCTCGGCAATATAATAGATGCATCTATGGTTCGTGCCGCTCGACCCACGACAGTGTACACATTATTGTGGATCGGGTCGTATGACCTTGGCATAATCGTGCGTTATATCGCTAGCAGTCCGAATATTCACGAGATTTTCCTCCCACTGATGCCTGGGATTTATTATGGTGTTCCTTATCCGTTGGTTACTAGCACTTACTATATCTGAGTTGTTGAGATAGAGCACGAGACTGAGAAATTTATATCTTTAAAAGAAATATTTGGGAGATTATGTAACTTACAGTTTTACCCCATTATTGTTGTTGTGTTTCATATCTGCTTATGATTTATCATATTGCTTTATTAGCCCTCTAGTAAGTGTCAATGGCGACCCCTCATCACTATTTCTCCGGGGTTAGGCTAGATTCTTACTAGGTACGCGTTGATTTACGTACTCATGCTACACTTCTGCACTAAATGTGAAGAATCTGACAGATTCAAATGGTGATCATCTTGGCGCGTAGGCACAACTGCTGAGGAGACTTTATGGTGAGCTGCATTCCAGGCTATGTGTCGCAGCCCACAGAGTCTCCATCGTACTATTTACTTTATCCTGTATTATTTATATTCTGGACGGATGTTGTATTATTACTGTATTCCTTAGTAAATGCCCATGCAACCGGATTTTGGGATGTTCTAGAAATCGTTTTTGGTTTGCTTAACCTCGATACACTTTTACTTGTATAATATTTAAAATTGTATTTATCTATAAATTTAACGCATTTACGTCTTCACCTAACAAAATTCATGATGTCAAAAATAATAAAATGAATAACCAAGTTGTTAGTTCACCATTGGCTTGCCTAACGATGACGTTAGGCGCCATCACGACCTATAGTGGGTTTTGGGTCGTGACACTATATATGTTCATTTAGTGTATTCAATTTCGAAGATTTTCTGACTGTTATGATTGTTTGAGACTATCATGTTTATGTATGCTTGAATTCCTATATTGGCTGGTTGTTATGAGTCCATTCTCATGCCTTACCTTGAACTTTTGTACTGGAACTCCTAGGGAAATAGTTCTTGCCCAGAAGTTGCCTTAATGAGTCTTGTTCTGTTGAATCCTTTATGCATAACCTAATATTTCTCTGCAAATTGACTCGTGATTATCCCATGTGACAATATTGTCTCAATGTTTAGATGAATATACTTCCTGCTATTTTTAAACTTTAAAGTGTGCTCCATGCCTAATTAGTACTGCTAAAAGCCTACAAGGTAGAATTGCAATATCCAACTTTTTTTCTATGTGTAATCTAGATCTTGGTGTATCCTTTCCTACTATGAATTCTGGTATTGTTTAAGGTCTTTGTGCTATTACTAGTATTTAACATGTTCAAGACTTTTCATGCTCAATTAAGGATTGTTTGTAGACCATGTCCATCAACCTGTTTGGTTATGCTATTTTCATTAGGTTATTCATGATAGACATTTTCATGTGAAAGTTGTGCTCTACTTGCTTCTTCTCTATGATTCTACTAGACCTTCATCTAAAGTTCTTTAGGTTGATCCTGAATCATGCTTCGTTTTGAAACTCTTTGGAATGGTTTACTATCCGATGATGGTCAATCATATCACTCTTAAACTTTGTTTCTAGAATTACAACCATAAACTTGCCTCATATGTGCTTTGTGCCTTCCAATTTAGTATGATCTTGTATATATGTCTTGGCTAGAGCTGTTGTTAGTCACAACTTTAAGAACTAAGTGTTTAAGATTCAAAGTTATTTAATTAGTTCTATGTGTAGTTTGTCACTTGTATGGCTAGGTTTGGCATCCATTTGGGTAAGTAAGTTATTCGTTTGGGCCTAGTATGTTGGGCCTGCCTTTGGTATTGAGGGTTCGAGGCATACTGTCTGCACTTGGAGTTTGGGCCTATTGTCCGCATAAAGTCCTAAGCCTGTTTGAAGGCCCAGATGTATTACTTGATTATTCTACATTTGTATTGGGCCTTTAATTATTTAAAATAATATGTAATAGCTTGTAAAACTGAATGATGGGAAAATTAGTTAAAAAGTTACTGGGGTAGAAAACATGCCTATAGGGTCTATGTGTTTTATTTGCTATTTAGTTTAGCATGCATTTTTTGTTATTTAGTTTAGCGTGCTTTATTTTTTTACACTAAAAGAATCAAGACTATAGGGATCACACACACTTCACTCATACACTATTCAAAACATTTTAGTACTCACCATATATCACGACCCAAAATGGAGGGCCATGACCGGCACCCGGGCCATACCTGCAGAGCACCAAGGTACATTTTATCTAACCTTTCTTATTATCTATAAGGACCGACGAGATCAACATAAATGGTAGACATGAATAATGAACAACCAACAATGATAGATAATGGCATGAACATACATAACATGGGTCGACAAGGCTGTCATGAAGCTATATATAAGGTACGAGCTGACAAGCTGCCATGAGAGACTATACAATAAAAATCAGCCGACAAGGCAATCCAAACTATACATGAGTCGAACACCTTTCTATGAGCCTCTAAAGGAACATAAGTGCTACAACATTGATGAAATACGGCCCCAACATATCCATAATGTCTATAACAAAAGTGCATACCAAGACCACGGCAAGTCCGGAGAAGGGATCTCGCCAATAACCACTAAACTAGGCAGCCTACTGTGGTGGAGGGGACTGCGT
>AWOL01S0006791.1:156425-247572 GCA_000715115.1 Nicotiana otophora | reverse complement strand
GTCCATTGCCCCCCCCCCCCTTTTCCGCTTCTGCGCACAAGAACTCGCATCTGCGAGGTTCGCTCCTGCGAGCTACTGCCGCACCTGCGAATGTCACACCTGCGGCTGGCCAAGCGCAGGTGCGATTCTGACAGTAGTTGGGAGCTTCAGTTTTGGCTCCCAAGTTCCAACTTGGTCTGAGCCTCGTCTGATTGACACTCGGGGCCCCCGGGACCCTGTCCGAACATACCAACAAGTTTGAAATCATAAAACGGACTCGCTCGAACTCTCAGAATGCGTAAAACAACATCAAATCTAAGAATCATACCCTAAACCAAATTGATTCAAACTTAAGAATTTCAAGTTGTTCAATTTACTTCCAATACGCCAAAATATACTTAAATTACTCGGAATGATACAAAAATTTACGTGCAAGTCTTAAATCACCATACGGAACTATTCCCAAACTCAAAATTCCAAACGAATTTCAATTACTCAAAAACCTACCCCAAACCAAATTTAAAGAATTTTAAACCTTCAAATAGTTGATTTTTACTATTAAGCGTCAAAACGCTCCTGGATTATCCAAAGCCCGATTCGGACATACGCCTAAGTCCAAAATCATCATACGAACCTATTGGAACCGTCAAATCCCGATTCCGGGATTGTTTTCTCAAAATATTGACCAAAGTCAAACTTGTCCATTTAAAGCTAACTTAAGGAACCAAGTGTTCCGATTTCAACCCACACATTTCCAAATCCCGAACCAACCATCCCCGCGAGTCATAAATTAATAAAAGCATGTTCGGGGAGTTTATTTTAGGGAATGAATTTCTAAAAGTTAAAATTACCGGTTGGGTCATTACAATTATAAATTCTGAAAGTCAAAAATAAGAGCTTACCTGATGACCTACTGGCCTGAATAGAATTGTGATGAGGTATCCCACCTCGAGCCATATCTTCAGTTTGAAATAGGTGGGAGTATTTATACTTCATTTCTTCCTCCGCTTCCCACGTCATCTCTTTCACATTCTTGATTCTCCATAAAACCTTCACGGATGCTACCTCCTTATTCCGTAGCTTGCGGATTTGTCGGTCTAGGATGGCAACCGGAATTTCCTCGTATGATAAGTCTTCTGTAATATGTACATCATCCGTGGGCACCACCGGGTAGGATCGCCAATGCACTTCCGTAACATAGATACGTGAAAAACCAGATGGACATACTCCAATTCCGATGGCAATTCTAACTCATAAGCTACTTGACCCACTCTCTGAATGATCCTATAAGACATAATATATCGTGGGCTAAGCTTGCCTTTGTTACCAAATCTCATCACGCCCTTCATAGGCGACACCTTTAAGAATACCCAGTTATTAACCCCGGACTCTAAGTCTCGTCGCCGCACGTCAGAATATGACTTCCGACGACTTTGAGCTTTATACCTCGATGGTAATAAAAATACTGTAATACTGTGTATATAGGATCTCTTCTCTCTTGACTTGAAGAAGATAATACTCAATTAAATATGAAGTGCCGATAAAGAGAATATTGTAATTTATGAGACTAGGATAATGTATATAAATACGGGAGTATGAACTTCTCTTTATGCCTCGTTATCAAACACATGTAATTAAGAGATCATGCCAAAATGAAGGAAGGACCTTAACATACCTGGAAAAATCCGTATGATATTCTTGAGAAAGATTGCACCATACTCCCTTAGAATTGCAAAAATTCCATTGTTATTACGCAGTGCAATTTCATATGAATTCCTTAACTAATCCAAGAACTGCCGTTGCTATTGTAATATGAAGTCATATGAACTTCCAAATCTCCTCCAAAATGAATTTTGATATGCATTCAAGACAAAGTGTAGGGATGAATAGGATGACTAATACAAACCCCTTTCTACGTGTTGGCAAGGATGGCTAAGAGTGGTATCTATGTGTCCACTTAATTTGATTACCTAATGTCAAGAGTCACTTATTAAATATTCCTCCACTTGTTGCCACGTGAGGGGGGCTTTGTCCCCACCTACAATTATTCACAAATTCTTAATTAATTTGTTAATCTCCTATTAACCTATAATTACCCAATTCTCCACATAATTAGGAATTATCTCAAATTACTTAAAATACTACTCACTTTTAACACACTTTACATATCTTTCTATTATGGTTATGTGTTACCTTGTATGACACTAGTCCAGAAATATGGAGTATTGTAGCTTGAACCGTATTTTATCTAAAAATGTCAAATTTCAACGAAAATTTATTTTCTTCGATTTGCTTACCCTCTCACCTCCACGAATTTACTCATCACTTGTTTGAAGTAGCATAATGCTTATTATCTCTAAATAATCTCATTTACGAACTTACGTCGATTAACTTACGACGAAACTTTGACGTACGAAAATGCGGGATGTAACAGGTTCTATAATATTCTACATTTATTTTCTGTTTTTGTTGCTTATGGCGTTCTAAAGCATAGGTTACACGTAGCTCATGAGAAGATTAACGAACTCATCTATTATTATATTAGTTTGTTTTATTTCAAAATAAATGAATAAAAATAAAATAAACTAAAATAAAACAAAAGTTCAATCGAGTAACTATCTTTAATTTCTACTTTCTCTCAACTTTCTCCTTTCCATTACATATATAAGTCATTTTTACATTCCTATATAGACTCAAAAGTACAACATAGGGGGTAATTTAATTTCTTAAGATTGTATATACATCACAAATTAGGTTCATTTTAGCAATGGTCCTTCGTTCTTGTGGTCATCAATTACATACAAGTTGTTACTGTAATAATACATATTTTATTATTTGTCCTGAAATACACGTTGCTTATATTTTTGATGTCCAAAAGCATTACCCTTTCATGAGATGTTGGTACTTGGTAGTATGCATTTTACACACTTCACTTCTTTGGTGATAAGACATTTCTATTCAAATTTAAGTTCAAAAGACATATTCCAAAAGTTATCTCTTTGGAAGAAGCGGTCTTGTCACCTTTGAACATTTATCAAAGAGTAAACCAAATTTGAAAATAAAAATACATCAGTTAATAACCTGGAGGCTCATATTTCTCCTTAAGACTGCATAATATCACGCCTCAAAGCAAACTCTTTCTTCTCCCTCACTATTTCAAAGTAGTTTCTTTCTTCTAAATGAGATGTTTCTAATATCTTTTATTAAATATTTTGTAAATTAACTCTGATTAAGGTAGATGAATTTTTAATATAGGTTTTGAATTCAAGCTTTTCATTTCATTTGATAAAACCAACATTATTATGTGAGATTCTTTTCTAATACTAGTAATTTTCACCTTGAAAGTCAACTATGACGCAAAAGCAAAATAGTAAATTATCGTTACCGATCCTACCAAAACCTAAAGACTAAGAGGCATTTACCTATACGTCCACGAAAACCAAACAATATATGCACTACTAGAGTAATGTTACAATCATTTTTTGCACTATCATAGTATTCAGTTTTTGCACTTACCTTTTAAGGAACTCAAGAAGATCAGTTAATCGTAGCAGCACATTGAATCATAAATTGTTTAATTTTCTATGTACTAATGGTGTAAAAATTATTTACACAATCAAATGACTTAAAATATAATTATAGTTAACTTCATTTAATAAATATTAATAATTTATAATAAGTAATAAATAGAATGCTAAATTTTATTATATGCAATAAATGTTTATATTATCATAGTATTAGTATATTAATTAAACTTTAAAATATATAAAAAGATGTTGCGGAAGTGTATTTGCAAGTAAGAGATATATTAAAAGACAATGAGACAAATCCTTAATCTCAGGTTTATGATTCATGAGCGCCGACTTTTAACGTTCTGTATGATGGCTGTCATTCTTCTAATTCCTATAAAAGTCGGTCTTCTATATCTCCCTCTCACTAGTATTAATTTCTAACATTGCATATCCAAACTGTCCTATACCCACTTCTTGTTTTAATAATTCCACAGTACTAATTATACTATTTTTATACACTTTTGCTTAGCTTGGGTATTAGATTACCCATTGATAAAGGTCGGTTAATTAATCCCAAAATAATCCTCAAAGCCGTCTTTTCTGAATTGTCGGCATCTGCTATTATTTTATTCCAATCAACAACTGGATATAAACGAATTATCACTGCATATTTTAGCACATTTTCTGTTTAGTATCCACTGCTATGTATTTGTTGGTTTAATTACTAACTTATGCTTTGACTCCGTTGGTCCACTTGTTGCTTTTCTTTTATTTAATCACTTAATTAATTATGGGGACTCAGTACTTAGACCTTAAATGTTTTCCCAGTGTTGCACGTGTATGACAGTTCAAGACCAACCTAGAAGAATTTTATTTATAATTACACTCTCGTTTGTTACGATTCGTTGATCAATTAACATCGAGGAACTACTTGGAACTAATGTACGTATTAGGACGTTGAAATGTATACTATAATACGTTGAAATGTATACTTTTTTATATTCACTGAATCAGCTAAAGTTTAAATGGTTCATCTTGTGCACTTCATTCTGTATTGGCGGAAAAATGACATGACACATGGACTGTCAGCAAGTTGACGGGCATGACATGTGGGGCATCGATATAACGACAAGTGACATTCATAATTAGATGAGTTAAGAATGCAGAAAAGACACGGGAGAAACACCCACAGGGTTACGTAGAGAAAAGAACCGGACCTCACAGTTGTTAAAGAAGAAACAAGAACGAAATGCATAAAGGCTGCAAAGAAGGGAAGGTACACGAACCAGAAGTAAATAAGGAAGGAGAATCGATACAGTTATAAGAAATCTTTAGTCATAAATGTATCAGTTACAGTTACATATGGTAACGGGCAATCAATACAATTAATACCATTAGTGAGCCCAAATTAAGTTTGGGAACCGTTATAATTGTATGCTCCAATATAAGGACAAAAAACTCATTTTGTAAGGGTAAGTAACGATTATTATTGAAATTCACACTATTATTCTTTGCTTTATTCTCCAAGATTTAAGCTTTAATTTTGGGGAGTGATTATCAGTTTATTTCTTATTTTCCTTTGTCAATCATTTCCATTCTTTGATCTATTCTTCCAAAATTATTGGAAAAGTGAAGTAAATCTTGGTTATCAGTAACCCGATTTCTTCTAGATATTGACTTTAACCGAGAAATCTATTTTTGGTTAAACAAATTTGTTCCGTTGCCGGGAGTGTGATTATCTGTTCACTTTCCAATCTATAACAATCAAATATGTCTACCGTTAATGACAACAATCAGCTAAACCAACAAGGTACAACTTCACCACACCATACACCAACAGGATCCCCTCAACAATCACGTGGAAGTTCGCCTGCAAGGTCCACTTCTCGTGCTGACGATCAACAGGGAAACGACCAAACTATGAAGCAAGACGCTCTAAAGCAATTGATTGCGCAGCACGTGAATAATGAGCTGCAAGCTTTTGTCAGTGGGTTACTTAATACGGTGCAAACTCCTCCACCAGTTAACACAATAACTTTGGAGAACCCGTGTTCAGGGCTTGATAAATCTGGAAGTGGAGAAAATCCTAATGAATCCCATGAAGGAGGGTCAGGTACTCCAAATAATTCTAATTTATAAAGTTTAGTGCTAACTTTGCAGAAACAGTTAAAGGAGCAAAATAATCGTATAGAGCAGATACCAAGTGTACCACCGGTAATCAAAGGGGTAGGTATTGACAAGTATTCACAACAATCCTGGAAGCCGAGTGCAACACCTTTACCAATTCCTAAAAAGTTTATAATGCCTGATATTCCCAAATACAATGGAACAACTGACATTCGAGATCATGTAACTGCGTTCACTATTGGCGTGAAAGACAACGTTTTAACCAAACACGAAATCGAATCGGTTTTGGTCAAAAGATTTAGTGAAACACTCACGAAGGGAGCATTAACATGGTATTCTCTTTTACCTGAAAATTCTATTGATTCTTTTGCTGAGCTTGTAGATTCTTTTATAAAAGCACATCTGGGGAGCTCAAAAAGTTGATAAAATGATGGAAGACATATTTAAGGTTAAGTAGGGGAATACAGAATTGCTCAGAGAATTCGTAGATAGATTTCAGCGGGAGAGGATGATGTTACCTCGAGTACCTGATAACTGGATGGCTATGGCATTCGTGAGCAACTTGAATGAGAAAAGTTTAGAAGCCACGAGAAGGCTGAAGGAATGTTTGAGAGAATTTCCAGCAACAACTTGGAACGATGTGTACAAGAGGTACGGTACGAAGTTGAGGATAGAAGAAGATACGGCCACAAAGCCAAGGGCCGATGAAAGTGCAGGATCGAGACGTGCAGAATCAGAAAAAAGATTCGGTAAAAATAGGTACAAGCCGTACATAGGATCTGTCTGGCTAGACTCTCGATCTAAACAGGAAAGCGCACGATTAGATTCAAGACCAAGGCAAAAAGGCATGAGTTCTTCATCGAGGTTCAGAAAGGAATGGGATGCCTGAATCAATGATTCCAATACGCAAGTGAGGATATGAGTTTACAACTTTAATATCAGCACGTCCGAGTTAGTAGTCGTTTTAAGAGGTATGAGGGATAAGGTGCGGTGGCCTAAAGAAATGAGATCAAATCCAAGCAGAAGAAATCCAGATTTTTGGTGCGAGTTTCATAACGATCATGGCCATAGAACAACAGATTGTAGATTTCTGCAAAGAGAAGTCGAGCATCTGTTGAAGCAAGGTTATCTTACTGATTTGTTCAGTGAGAAAGGAAGAAAATCATATATGAAGAAAAGACAAGAGACCTCAAAACCTCCATCACCAAAAAGAACAGTCAACGTAATAACTGGGGGAGATGAGGTCAATGGAGTAACATATACAACCGCAAAAAAGATGTCAAAAGTCACGGTTACTCACAGGAAGCTAGTTCACCAGGTCTTGGATGGTGACAGTATAACATTCAATGATGAGGATGCAGACAACTTGATAATCCCTCACAAGATGCATTGGTAATATCTTTACTTGTACATGACACCAACGTAAAACGAGTTTTGATTGATCCAGGTAGCTCAGTGAACATCATTTTACTGAGGGTGGTGAATGAAATGCAAGCTAATAATAAGGTGATACCAAAGGCGCGGTCCTTGTCCCTGTTTGATAATTCAAGTGTTATCACAAAAGGGAAAGTAGTACTCACCACATTTGCAGAATGAGTTGTCAAGGATACAAAGTTGCAGGTGATAGACGCGGACATGGCCTACAATATAATTCTGGGAAGATCGTGGATTCACGATATGGACGATGTCCCATCCACATTACATCAAGTTATCAAATTTCCTTCATAGTGGGGAATTCTTCAAATCTGTGGATATCAGCAAGCTTCAAGAATATCAACTCAATGGTGATTGAAAGCATAATAACCAATGATACAAATGCGAAATAACAACTACATAATTCGGTTGAGGACATTGCTACAAAGACCTCAACTGAAGACACACCGGGACAGACTGATGTTGATTCGAGACCCGATGTTATTCAAGAGCCAGAAGAAAATGAAAATATTAATACAACTACTGAAGAGCTCGAAGTTGTAACGCTATTTGAACACTGGCCAGACAGAAAAGTTTACATAGTGGCAAATTTAAGCCCAGAAACGAAAGGTAAGTTAATTGAATTTTTATGAGCTAACGCGAATTGCTTTACTTGGTCGCACTCGGATATGACAGGTATACCACTGGAGGTGATAATCCACAAGCTAAATAAGGATCCATTATATCCACCTGTCAAGCAGAAGAAGAGAAAGCAAGGATCCTTCAAAAATCAAGTGGTCCATGATGAGGTACAAAAGCTTTTAAAAATTGGGTTAATACGTGAGGTAAAGTACCCTGATTGGTTAGCTAATACCGTAGTAGTTCCCAAAAAGAATAGAAAATGGTGAGTTTGTATAGGTTATACTGATTTACGTAAGGCTTCTCCTAAAGATTCATTTCCTTTACCGCATATAGATCAACTAATTCTAACCACAGGACATGAATTTTGAGTTTTTTAGATGCGTATTTAGGATATAACCAAATAAAAATGGACCCTCTAGATGAGGAGAAAACTTCATTTATCACAGATAAGGGACTTATTGTAATAAAGTCATGCCATTTGGCTTGAAAAATATTGGAGCCTCGTATCAAAGATTGGTGACTACAATGTTTCAAGAACATTTGGGAAAAACTATGAAAGTCTACATAGACAATATGTTAGTCAAGTCAACACAGGTGGGAGATCATTTTTAACACTTGTCAGACACTTTTGAGATTCTCCGCAAGTATAATATGAAGCTAAATCTGAAAAAGTGTGCTTTTGGCGTGGCTTCGGGTAAGTTTTTAGGTTTTCTTATTTCTAATAGGAGTATTGAAGTGAATCCTGCGCAGATCAAAGCTATCGAGGAAATACCAAATATACTCACTAGCAAGAAAGAAGTGCAGAGATTAACAAGCAAGATAGCAGCCCTGGGGATATTTATATCAAAGTGATCAGAAAAACATTTTAAATTCTTTTCAGTATTGAAAAAGTAGAATCGGTTTGAATGGACTGATGGGTGCCAACAAGCTCTCAAGGACCTAAAGTCGTATCTATCAAATCCGCCTTTACTAGCCAAACCAAAATAAGGTGAAAGGTTGCTCATTTACCTTGTTGTGTCAGAAGTAGCGGTAAGTACAGTATTAGTACGAGAAGATAAAGGTAAACAATCCCCAATTTATTATGTTAGTAAATCTTTACTAGATGCTAAAATACGATACCCACACTTGAAAAAGCTTGCTTTAGCATTAATTATGGCATCTAGGAAGTTAAGACCTTATTTTCAATGTCATCCTATTTCTATTATAAATGCTTTCCCCTTGAGGAACGTACTACATAAACAAGAATTATCAGGTAGATTAGCTAAATGGAAAATAGAACCCAATGAGTGTGATATCATATATCATCCTAGAACTGCAATAAAATCGCAGGTTTTAGCAGATTTTAGCACAAATTTAGTTCCTGAAGTAGAAAAGGAACTACATGTGTTTATCAGAGCTAATCTAGAGACTTGGATCCTATTTACAGATGGTTCTTCAAACGATAAAGGAGCAGATTTAGGAATTGTTCTGATTCCACCTTCAGGTGAAATTATAAGACAAGAAATAAAATGTTATCCAATCACTAACAATGAGGCAGAGTACGAAGTTGTGATTGCAGGCTTGGAATTGGCATGAAAACTTGGTATAGGACATGTTGTGATCAAAAGTGACTCGCAGTTGGTGGTTAACCAGATGCAGGAGACTTACGTGGCAAGAGAAACGCGAATGCAACAATACCTAGAAAAGGTACAAGAATTGCTTAGATAATTTCAGACATGAAAGGCTGTGCAGATACCCAGGGAAGAGAATGCAAAAGCAGATGCGTTGGTGAATCTCGCATCAGTCGCGGATGTAACAAATGCAGAAAATGCTATCATGATACATTTATTTCATTCGGCACTCGACCAAGACAAGAGTGAGGTAAATTTTAGTAATCTAACTTTGGATTGGAGAAACGAATTTGTGAACTTTTTGCAGTATGGTATCTTTCCCGAGGACAAGAAGAAGTCACAATTGCTTCGACAAAAAGCTTCTTGGTATTTCTTAATTCGTGAAAATTTATATCGAAAGATGTTTGGCGGACCTTTAGCACGGTGTTTCGCTCCATCACAAATGGAATATGTGATGAGAGAAGTACATGAGGAGCATTGCGGCAATCACGCCGGGGGAAGATCATTGGTAAAGAAATTAATAAGGGCAGGATATTATTGGCCAAAAATGAAAGAAGAAGTAGAAAACTTTGTAGCCAGGTACTATAAATGTCAACGATATGCCAATAACATGCACCGCCTGCAGAACTGTTGCATTCAATTATTTCACCATGGCCCTTCATGAAATGGGGCATGGACATTGTAGAGTCGTTGCCTCAAGCTAAAAGAAAGGTACGGTTTCTGTTAGTTTTGACACATTATTTTTTGAAGTAGGTAGAAGCATGTGCTTTCAAACAGGTGCTGGAAAAAGAAGTCAGGGATTTTATTTGACGAAACATTATATGTCGATTTGGGGTTCCAAAAGAAAACGTACGTGACAATATCCCGTAGTTCATAGGCACGAAAATCACAGAATTCTTTCAAAATTGGCAGATTAAACGGATTACATCCACACCTTACCACCATGTGGCCAACGGACAAGATTAATCGACAAATAAAGTTATTATCAATAACTTGAAGAAGAAATTAGAAGAATCAAAAGGCAAATGGCTAGAAGTATTACTGGGGGTGTTATGGGCTTATCGAACAACAGCAAAAATAAGTACGGGGGAGACTCCATTTTTGCTTGAATATGGCGCAGAAGCTTTGATTCCGGTAGAGATAGGTGAACCAAGTACGAGATAGGGCTATTCAAAACCGAATTGTAACTGTTAACCGAACCACAAAAATGGCTTATTGGCTTATTGGTATCGGATTATTGCGATAATGGTTGGTGAACAGATTGAATTTTTATAATTAACGGCTTAACGGTTTGGGGGCGGATTACTCAATTTTCGTATCGGATAAACTGTTAACCCGTTAAATTTTTTTATATTTACACTTTTATCTCTCTATATATAAAGTAATATTTATTGGTCAGAACAAGGTATATGAAACCCGTCGTGATTTGGTAACAAATGTAGACCTCGATGTAGGATCGAACCAAAGTTAGTTGGGGCAGAGTAGTACCGATAGTCTTCTACTTCCATATATACCAGTATATATGATTTAAGCTAAAGGTCATTGGTAATTCCGTTGCCCAAATACTACACCCACTCCAACTTTGAATGAATTTGATTGGCAAAGACAAAGTAAAGTCAAGAAATTTAAGTCTAGTCAGTTAGTTCAGTTTTAACATAGTACTTAAGAGAGTCCCATTCCAGATATACAAAAAGATATATACACGTAAATAAGCATAACAAATTCGGGAAATTAGGTGGAAAACTAAATAAAAGTTTGCAATTGGAGATTTAACTAGTCCTAGGGTGGTGTAAGGAGAAGTTACTTAAAAACTACAGTTCAATGCAGTGTGCTTTTCATTACCTAGAAATAGGTGGAGAAACATAACACTTATGTCTCAAAATTGCTCATGGAGTACTGCTTGTAACAAATACAGTTGCATAATCTTCATATAACCGAAGACAAGAACCAGCTCCATCCAAGCTTAAACAGAAATGAAATAATGGATAATCTAATGGTAGCAAAAACTTGCCACACTATGGTTAGTAAGGAGAATTGATTATTATAGTCCTTTATAAATTTGCTTTTAGTTTATGTCTTTTTTACAAGAGATCTACATTTATTGGGTTCAATTTCTATTTTCTAGTCTTACTTAGTTAGTTCAGTTTTCAATACATAAGGCTTTATTTACTTAATCCAGAATCATTGTAAAGACAAAGCAAATGTAATGCTTTACTCCAAATTTTTGTTTTAATGGATAATCTGATAAACCGCCTGATAACAGCTCGGTAATCGCTAATCCGATACCAATCTATCCGATGTCTTATTAGTTTGGCTAGCAGATTACTATATTTATAAACCAATAACTGCTAAGCCAAACCGTTAGTGTAAATATTCGTCCAATCCGCCCGATAAGCACCCCTAGTACGAGATACACACGTGCTACTGAGGAAGCAAGTAAGAAGGAGATGCGAGTAAATTTGGATTTATTAGAATAAAGGAGAGAAACAATATTAATTCGAATGGCAGCTCAAAAATAGATGATTGAACGATATTACAACAGGAAGGCTAATTTGAGATACTTCAAGATTGGGGATTTCGTCCTCATAAAGGTGTTTCGGTCAACAAAAGAGGCCAATGCAGGAAAGTTGAGCCCAAATTCGGAAGGCCCATATAGAATTCGAGGCATCGCTGGAAAAAGGGGCATACGAATAGGAAACCATGGATGTCAAGATGCTACCATCGAACAGGAATGCAGTCCATTTGAAGAAGTATTACTTCTAGACGAGGAAAGTAACCACAGTCAGGTATCGCGCAAGTTCAATTTTATTTGATCTCTTTTGAATTTTACTAACCATTTTAGGTGATAGGCAAAAACCTGGCCCGTACCAAATGATGATATTAGACCCGAAAGACACGCGGAATACTAAGTTATTCCCGGTTTAGGTTACAACATTTCTGATGGAAAAAGGGTTATGCAGTCATCATCTAAATAATTATCTCCGAGTCCCGTTCGTATTTTCCTTTTCAGGTAATGGACCAAAAGAAAGGAATGATCCAGTATTCGATATTTTATACTTCAAAGCTCTAACACTGAGAGGACTATGCATATAGAAGGAAGCAAAGAACCAAAATAGCATAGTTCAAGCCTGAATAAAAAACGCGTAGTTCAAGCCTGAATCAAAAACCTTGAATAAACCTTGAACATTTTTCAAAGGAGTTCGAACTTGCGAAAAGGATGCAAGATATTCCATATTCCCACGAATTTTAGGTTGAGGCCAAAAATTTAGTCACGGGATAGTAGACCCGGATTTGTATTTAAAACTCTGCTACAATGAAAGCAGTTATGAAAATGATGTATGAACAATTATGAAATTTATTTGAAATTTCAAAACATAAAACTTCCTCAAATTATTTCTCTTTTAATGTCTACTTCAGGTTTTATATATTTACACCAATAAGAAGATGAGACGTCATCTTCATCAGTGTCGTTAACATAAAAAGGTCATCTTTTATAAAAATCCGTGGTTATCAAAGTCACGGACTATTAAGGCATTTTTAAATGCAAGAAAAAGCTCAAATATTAAAAGGACAAAGAGCATAATATGCGACAAAAGCAACCGGAGTATTAATATATATATATTGACTTTAAAGAACATAGTTGATAACTTGTCGTCAAACCCAAAAAGACAGGGGAAACCAAAACAAACTTTCCAAAAAGGTTGTTAAACTAAGGAAAAAAATAACATAAGGGAGTTCGAATAAAAGCCAATAAAGAGTAGGGAAAAGAAGAAAAGCTAAGGAGCATCATCAACATGTGAAGAAGGATCAACTTGGGGGAGAGGTGGCTTGAACATCAGCTCCGCCAGGAACAAGTTCATCTCTATCATCTTTAGAACCTTCGTCTTCAGGTGTGGAAAAACTTTAACGTTGCTGAGTTTTATCAATTGCTTCTTTAGCTTTAACAATCTCAGCATTAAGGTTAAAACCTTCCTGGTTGGCTTCAATTCAAGTCTCGAGGCGAGTGTTCAGAAAAGTCCAGCTAACATCCAGCGATGACTTATCCTTGAGGGCCTCGTAATCCTCCCCCACTGATCAATCTTAGCTCTCAGCTCTTCTTTTTCTGCTTCCGAGGCTTAAATAGGCTGTCTTCAAAGGGGCAAGAGAACTTTTCAAGAACTGAATTTTGTCTGTAGAGGTACGGAGATCTTCCTAAGCTTGGGTAAGTGTCCGAACCAATTCACCCGCGTAAACCTATTTTTGATTAAGGAGTTTTTTCAAACCCCTTATCTCTTCAGTAGCCTTGGAGAGTTGTTCAGCAAAAGAGGATTCTAGTCTATCCTTATCCTTCCTCACTTGTCTGGAAGAAGCTTTTTCAACCGCTAACTCAACGGAAACCATTCTTATTTGTTGCTCCAAAGCACTCTTCTCTTCTACAAGAACCTCATTTTCCAGTTGAAGACCTTTGAATTATTTTTTCCAGTTATCAGCCTCGGTACGCAATTCAATAATTTGCTGATCAGTCTGGGAAACTCTTTTCATAAGCTTTGTGCCAATCAAATTAATCTAAGAAAAAAATAGGGGAGGAAGAGTTATAAATAGGGAAAAAGAAGGAAGGAAATATACTTAAACTTATACCTTCAAAGAAGAATGAACAATGTCATTGATTAAGGTGAGTGAACTATGACTTTCTAACTTCTTCTTATTCACGGGGCCTAGCAATGACTTCAACCACACATCTGCTTGACCAGCCTCCCTAATAAGTTCCCGCCCTCAAGGACCTCAATTACAACTCTTTTCATCTCCCTTATGCTGCTAGAAGGCTCAGCTTCTACATGAGAAGCAACAACGAGAAGGACAGTTGGAGTAACATTAGGTAAAGACACATGGGGTTAATGGTAGATGGAACTGGAAGGGAAGTAAGAGGTAATTCTTCAGAAACATGCCTGAATTCTTCTTCACCCTCGAAGCCTTGGGCGAGCAACCTATCAACAGGACTGGATGGACGATTAGCGGCGTCTTCATCAGAAATCACTAAAGGAGCATTTTCTGGCTCCTCTATGAGTCTGAAAGGAATCAAACTCGATGGAAGGTCATGAGAAGCAGGAGTTTCATCATCAGAAACCACGAGTCTTCTAACGCGTGATTTTCTCACCAAAGAACCTTCTTCTACCTCCTCTTCATCATCAAAGCCACGATCTTCATCAGTTTTCCTCTTAGAGGAAGAGGCACTCAAAATCCGTTTCTGAGTGAGACTCACAGAAAGACTGGTTGATAAAATAGACGTAGGACTAATGCCATGAATAGAAAACCGTAATAAAAAAAGGGAGGATGAAAAATTTTCATATGAACAAGTAAAAAAAGAAGAAGAATTGAAGGGAAAAAGTACCGTACGTTTTCACTTTCCAGCTGAATTTTTGAGAAAGAAACTTCCAAGATCTTATGTCCGCAAGAGCAGCAGTCAACATCTTTTCTACCCAAGCACGAAAGTCGGGAATCTCATCAAAGACTTCCATGGTTGCTGAAAAATGGGTATGTGATTACATGAATTAATTCATGACATATAAAAAGAAAAAGAAGAAAACTTACGTGCAAAGTTTCACTTTTCTGGAAAAGGCATATTTTTTTCACCCACTAACCCACTAGTGGGAGCAGCAACAAAGCGGGTATACTAGTCACGGTCTTGGTCATCCTCGGGACTAACTAATACTCTTTTACTTTTATCCATGAGGGAAAAAACTCTTTCACGGAACAACTTGGGGGAATAAAGATGAAGTAAGTGTCGAAAGGCAAAAGGGACAAAACCAAATCCGACAAATAACGAAGGCATGCAACAACCCTCCACACGATGGGGCCAATTTGGCCAAGGCACACATTAAAGCAGCGACAAAACTCTATAATCACTGGATCAATGGGAGGCTTAAACCCTAAAGTGAAGGGGTAGGTATAAACAAAAGAAAAACCGACATGGTAAGAGGTGATTCTTTGGTTGGCACCAGTGACTAAAACTGGGAAATCTGATTTTCAATGACATTCTCGTCGAACTAAGGAAAGAAGACTAGCGGTGGTCAAACTTGGGTAAAGTTCAGCAAAGTTAAGGGAAGCTATAGAAGAGACTTGATTTCTCTTGGTCTCACGGTATGTTATAAAAGAAAACTCTTGAGGAACAATCTTTGCGACTGTGGGTTCACGCACAGGTTCATTCATGTCCCTATTTCTAGAAGAAGATCTATGGGTTAGAGGAGCCATAGGTCTAGAAGAAGATAGCCTGGCAGAACTACTTTGAGAAGAGGAACCACAATTAGATAATGAACCAAGGCTACGAAGTCTACCACCTCTCATACTTCTAGTAGGGGTACTGGAAGGAGCAAGTTCGTCAACGATCACAACTTTGCGAGGGTCTGGTATTGACGAAGACATGTTTAACAAAGGAAATACAGAAGAAAAGGTACAGAGATACGAAGAAGGATTAAGGTAATGGATACCGAAGAAAGAAGGCTTCAAGAAATAAAAAAGAATGAAGTATTTATAATAAGATACAACCATCGTTAGAAATTGGTCATTATGAAACATCATAATGGAACCGTCACTTCGTGACTGACACAGACGTAGAAAAAACTCTCAAAAGCGCTGAGAAACTACAGATCCAATCGTAAGAAATCACGTTGCATGGGCATTAAATGAATGTGACATACGTCGCATCGATTCTGAAGGAGATATGATGATACTCGAAAAACGACGACAAAGAATTCTCGCCATAAAAACTTACCACTTCCCGAATATTTAATTGAGAATATTCAGAAAGTGGAGGGACTATCTGTATTGGTGAAAAAAAGACATGACACGTGGGATGTCAGCAAGCTGACGGGGCATGACATGGGGCATCGATGTAACGACAAGTGGCATTCTCAATTAGATGAGTTAAGAATGCAGGAAAAATACGGGAGAAACACCCACGGGGTTACGTAGAGAAAAGAATCGAAGCTGACAGTTGTTAAAGAAGAAACATGAACGAAATGCATAAAGACTGCAAAAAAGGGAAGGTACACGAACTAGAAGTAAATAAGGAAGGAGAACCAGTACAGTTATAAGGAATCTTTAGTCATAAATGTACTAGTTACAGTTACAAATGGTAACGGACAATCAATATAATTAATACCATTAGTGAGCCTAAATTAAGTATGGGAACCGTTATAATTGTATGCTCATATATAAGGATAGAAATCTCATTTTGTAAGGGCAAGTAACAATTATTATTGAAATCCACACTATTATTCTTTGCTTTATTTTCCAAGCTTTAAGCCTTAATTTTGGGGAGTGATTATCAGTTTATTTCTTATTTTCCTTTGTCAATCATTTCTATTCTTTGATCTATCCTTCCAAAATTGTTGGAAAAGTGAAATAAATCTTGATTATCAGTTTCTTCTAGATATTGGCTTTGACCGAGAAATCTATTTTGGACTAAACACATTCATTATCATGATTCCACTTTTTCGTCTTCTTGAACATGTATTAGTAAAAATAATATTTTATTTAGGATTATTCTTAATTTTAGTATTCTCGATACAATGTTTACTTGTTTTTACAATGGCCGAGATTATAAATACAATTAAACTGATATTTATTATCTTAATTCTCTCCCTCGACGTTCTCGGTTCCATATTCGCTTAATTACTTGCTCTCTTAACTTGGAGAAAGGATTTTGATTTTTTTAGCCTAGTATTTTTTTCAATCTTGCGATGCAAAAGCAAGCATAATGGAATGGAGAAATCCAGAACAAGAAATCGAATATAAAAGAAAATTAGACAAAGAAATTAAATGAGAGAATTTCGAATTCAATTTTTTTTGATGTGATCTTTTGAATTAACAAAGAACCAACCAGTTAAAATCAAAATTTTCAAGAGACACAAATGATTGGATGGTCTGATTTTAAGAAACAGACGTATCTCACGCTGTACAACTCGGAATCTAACTGAGATAAAAACGAAATGAAAAATGAAGTTCTAAGCTATGAAAAAAACTACTTACTCGTTTAAAACAAGCTAGTAACAGCTTCAAAACAAATTCGAGTATGTTCTGATTCTTGGACATCAAACACTTAGAAGTACATAATTAAAGTCACCACTTGTGAATAATTTACGTTTTTGCTACAGCAGCTAATTGAAAGAATTGTTTTGCACTCTATTATTATATTCTTAACCTAAATTTGGAAGGATCTGAAATCAATGATAACATTATTGTGTAGTGTAATTAATTGTGAACTTCAAGGAAGGATTTCATAAAGCTAATACATCCGAAGCAATAGTATCAAAATCATGAGACTGTTATGATAGAGAAAGCTCTGATTTGATTGGCTTTCTGAAGAATAATTGTAGACTCCGTTAATTGTAATTATTTCGAAGCAGCCATAGCAATGACAATACAATGTGCAAAAACTCTTTAATAATGAGGTGGAACAGTGTATATTGGAGTTTAATTAATGAACCTAAAGTATCCATTGATAGTAGGAGAGGCATTTTTTTCTTACGATAATTTTGTTAGGAACGAAAAAATCAGGTGTCATGCGGAAGCTAATAACGCAACAATGAACGATGATAAATCAGAAAACAAAAGAGAAATATACCAAAAGAGACACAAACGTTTAACGTGGTTCGGCCAATCGACCTACGTCCACGGCGGAGATAAGCAATCCACTATATTAAAGAGAGTATATAATATCGAGAGAACAACCTCAGGAAGAGGCAAATACAAGTGACACACTAACACTTGTCCCGTAAAGTTTCCCCCTAAACACGACTCTCAAACCCAATATGGCTACATTGTGGATGTTACTGAATGAGAAGGAAGGATCCTCAATTTATAGTAGTCCAAACATTTTCCTACAAGAAAAAAGACTAGCCAAACATGGAAGAATTATAATTTCCTTATACAAAAAAGAAAACTCAATTATGATAAATATATTATCTTTTCCTTCAAGAAATAGGAAAATTAAATATGGTAAGAAAATCAGGACAACCCTAACAAATTTGCAGGATTCACGCTCGGTAGAAGCTAGTAGATTTAATTTTAAACATGTAAATTGAGAATCATGAAAGTTTTCATAAAGAATTAAAAAGAAAAAAAACTAAGATTAATAGCTAACCAACCGATCGAAATAGTGGGAGAATTAGGATAAAATTTGTAAATAATAATTGTATGTGGATGCATGACTAGATGTTGAAATATTATGCTCAAATGACAAAAAGGAACTATTTGATTATTACTACTAGCTAGTCAATCCACATGCATTTCATCTATTCAACTTCATTCACTTCAGCAACCTAGTTTTGTAGCTGATCAACAACTCCTTCTGCTATGTATCTTATGATTGATTACTTGAGCAAGCAATTCACTCATCTATATATCATTTGTCATCACAAAAAGAGTTAATACAAAATAAGTAATTAATAAGAGCCAAATACACCGCACTGGTATTTTCTGACATTTTCAACAAACGGCAGCCAACTTTTTCGAATTATCAAATGTTCATGGTATCTGTACGAAAACTTTTAACTCAGCTAGCTCGCTCATGGCTTACTCCACTTGCAATAACTGTCAGGTATAGTACTCAGAATTTAGAAAATATCAGAAATTACTTTTATTGGATATGCGTTCAGTAAGCTTACACTAATTAATCACTTCAATAATTAAATTAAAATGTACCATAGATTAATTATGTAAATTTTCTATTAAATTAGTCGTCAGCCGGCTACCAAACATATTCCACTAGAAGTCAACTCAAGCTTACTCTTTTGAAGCAAGTTGGGGAATTTAATTTGTCTCTTTAATATTGTTTTTGTGCAAACATTCATCTGGGACAGCAAACTTGATAGTGATTTATTTCCTAAATGTTCATAGAACCTTTTAATCATGTTTGCAATGTTCTTAGCAGAAACTAGCATTTTTTATTCGCAAGAGCAGGTGGGACAACATTAGGATACATTTTTGCTTACATTAGAAACAAAAGGAAGTTTGGTAATTTGGAATATGTGTGTGCCTATGGTATGTAATGGAGCCAAGAGAACAAAAGTATTATATGGTATAGAATAATGTGATAGTTTCATATAAGGGGTACCTGTATATGGTCAATTGAGGTCACATCCATTACTGCGAAATAAATATTATTTCCTTATCTGATCATATATATCTAATTATAGGTGAGAGACTCTTTTATTGGCTTAGATTTCTTTATTTGAAGTGGTGAATCCTTAATTAGGGAAGCATTCTAATCCAAGCCTAAAACAAAAGGAGAGAAAATAATTTCTCAATAACAATAAAACTAATAATTATAACTTAGATTTTCAGATTAATTTGTTGACTCGTTTCTTTATAGTATATATATATCTATTTGAGAATTTATCTTAAATTAATAAGTTTTATATTGCTGTCAGTCTATCACAATCCTCCTTCTATATTCGACTTTAGCACATGCAATATGAGCAAGCTATTAAATGAAAAAACGCAATCTGTGATGATATATATATATTCATATATTATATATATATGACCCGACTTGTTTGAAACAAGTTATGTAGTAGTAGTTATTTTTTCTTTATAGTGCAATACTAGGCTGCTAGCTGAGGACGGAAGAGAAATAAAGCAAATTCACTAATTCAGGAAAAAAAGAAGGTATATATTCTGTTGTTTCATTGTGAAAGACGTATAAGCATATCATCGCATATACTTTTTTCAGTTTCAACAAAATGATCAGCCGAACTGCTTTGGTGTACAACACTGAGGCGTACGTAGTTAATTTTTCTAAATATCAAATATTAATCAATCAAAGCCTGAGAATAACTGCCATCTTATTCTAAATGGTCCAACACATTTGCTCTCTGGTCCTGAGATATTAAATGTAAATAAAGAAGAAGGGATACTAAAGCCAACCTTTTGGAACCTCTCTAATGTTGTAGAATAACCTAACGTCCTCGAACAGAAAATCATATACCATGTATTGCATCATTATAGGTACGCCTGTCGAATATAAATGGTGTATTCAATGCATGTAACAGGTGGAGCTCTATTGCGGCACCAATATTGAATAGGAGTTTTTGTATTTAGTCTTTGGTTCAGTTGTCACTTAACAGGAACAGGAGATTATATACTCCTTTGTTTTAATTGATATCGCATAGTTTGACGGAGCTAGCCGATAGTTTAATAAGAATAGAATATTTAAAGTTAAATTGTTTATAAATATAAAATAGTATTTTTTTAAGGAACTAATGAGGAAATTGTTATAATATGTTAATTAAATTTGGTGGATGTGAGTTAACATCGCTTTGTTCTCCTTTTCTTTCTAAAATTATAATTCAGGAAAACAAAAGACATGTCTCTATTAGTTTACGAAAGGGTGTTTTAACTATTTGTTTTAATAAATAATTATCGCTTTTTATGCCAATAAGCTTAATGAACACTTATCTTAAGATAATGGCGCTCATTAAGCATTATAATTAACAAACAGTGGCAAAATATAATACACTACCAGATAACAAAAAGGTTAGTGAACGTGGCCTTTTCTCTTGATAATAAACTAGAGATACATATAAAGTTTCCTGTGGCAAGATAACCTACAAATCTATGGAAAACAGTAGGACCTTAATTGGGATTGTAGATAATCTAAGTGGGACAATATAATGTCCGATCCTTTTTCTCAATCGAAATCTATGACTATGTAGAACGAATGATGTGCAACTAATTTTAGCAGCATATGTCACTTTTCTGAAACCCCACCACTTACCTATCACGATTATACAACCCCTAAGGAGCTCTAATCTAATAAAAGAAACCAAAAGTAACATGTACTTGTAAGTATTCATTGTCTTGACTGATCTTGTGGAGACCATATAAATTTGATTTGATGCCAAATTTTTTGATGGGCCATTTCGTAGCCTAATTGTTGAATGTGCATTCTTGCTAGTCAAACTTATATTTCTTCAGAAGTGCATAAAGCTGTTAGATTACTATACGTAAGAACGTCCTACTTCTTCCTTCCAGTTTGGGTGGCCGGCATGGATATATGTCGACGATCAATTACATAATCTACGCTTTAGAGTTTTTTGGGGTCAACTATGCAATTGCAACTTGACTTATAGCCTGTTTGACCAAGCTGAAAAAATCACTGCTGTTGAATCACTAAAGTTTACCCATTAAAACCTAAAAGTTACGTAATTATATTTTGTCACATTAAAGTAACTGAACTATGAGTGCATGAACAAAGATCATCCAGTTATCAGCTTTCGCTCTATAAGTTCCTCGTCAGACAATTTTAAAAAAGTAAAATTAACCATATAGAAATATTTAAATAAAACAAAAACAAAAATAGAAAAAAAGCAAAAACGACTATATATAATATAGAGCTAATTTTATAGAGACTGAATAACTTTTATTCTATTAGTCGTCTTGCTTTTCTTTTTTTTGTATCTTTTTTTGAAAAACAAAAAAGAACTTGTCTTGTCTTATAGGTAGTCAAAATTCTAGTGAGATTTTTTAATTTTATGGCATGGAAATTACGGAGTGGCAAGACTCTATCGCAGCAACGTTCATAACCCGACATTAGAAATTTGACCACTAGCTTATTTGTATTCATTGAGAATTTCAGTTTAGTGGGTAAAATTCAATAATTATAAGTGAAATTAACCCTCATGGAATCCATGGCCATCGGTTGTAACTAAACTTAATTATCAGAAAGTATGTCGCTTTAATATATTCCAGTTCTTTTATAAATTTGCAGAATTAAGGTAAAATATTGCCATAAATATTTTATCAAATTAAGTTTACCAATAATTAAGATATGTAAAATGGGACGGAAGAATTAAGTAATTATATTTTCCGAAAATTCGAACGGTAGTTTATACTTTAGTATGTATAGCTTGTGAATCTGTTACCTTTGTCCTTGATCGGAAAATTCCAATTATGCTTCTGTATTTTTCAGCGCACAATACTGTTATTGTTATGAAAATAATTATATTGTGGATGTCCATTTATTACTCCGCTATAGATAATATTTTTGAAGAAAATTATCCATTTAGTACTCTGTTGAAGTTTATCTACAAGCAGCTGATGCAGACAGGTTGCAAGCAGCTCAATGAAATGATTTGCAGCAACTTCTTATTAAACAGGCAGGTTGCAAGCAGCTCATGCAGACAGCTTACAAGCAGCTAAAGAAAAGCCTTGTAGCTGCTTCCTGAAAAGCCTCGCAGCTGCTTCCTTTTTCTATAAATAAAGGAGTTTTCAGTTCATTATATACATAAGTTTGAAGTTCGAATAATATATCAGTTTTCCTCTATACTTGTCTTTACTTTACTGTCTTTATTTTACAACAGTTATCAAATAAATTGAATGCAGAAAACATCGTTTTCCCTTGTATCAAATTACCAAATTTAGATTGAAACCGGAGCTATATTCATATTTTCCAGAATGTGGACATCAAATTCAACTGGAATTGTGTTCTCATTGATGTTCCAGTATGAAAATAATATTTCATTCCGTGCGCCCACATATTTCAGAAACCGCTCGCTGTCAATTTTCACTTGCAAATACATGATAAACATATGATCTTCCCATTAGAATTTTCGAAGACTTGACCTTCTACTGCAAACGAAAAATGGATAGTGATATTTTTTACCGGATAGTATAAGAGATATTTATATAATCAGATCATAATTTATAAGGTAGTTACATATAATTTTTTATTTTAAGCAATTGGTAATTGGTAACATAATATAAATAGTAAATAAACATGCTATCAAAGGTAAAATTGCACTGTAAATGTAAATAATTTACTTTGTCAAAGTACATATAACTATGCTCGTGATGAACAAATGCCAAACTTTGTTAGGACCGAAATAATCAGGTGTCATGCGAGAGCTATAAAAGCAAATCTTGAACGACGATAAATCATATAACAAAAGAGAAATATACCAAAAGAGACACAAACATTTAACGTGATTTAGCCAATTGACCTACGTCCACGGGGGAGATGAACAATCCACTATAATAAAAGAGAGTACAAATATCGAGAAAATAACCTCACGAAGAGTCAAACACAAGTGACACACTAACACTTGTCTCGTAAAGTTCTCCCCCTAAACACGACTCTCAAACCCCATATGGCTACCTTGTGGATGCTACTGGATAAGAAGGAATGACCCTCAATTTATAGAAGTCCAAACTTTTTCCTACAAGAAAAAGAACTAGCCAAATATGGGAGATTTATAATTTCCTTCTACAAGAGAAAAAACCCAATTATGGTAAATATGTTGCCCTTTCCTTCAAGAGATAGGAAAATCAAATATGGTAAAAAAATCAGGACAACACCTAACAATTCTTCTCATTGGCCTGAATATTCTGACAAAATAAACTTAATCCACATTCTTTACATAACTTTCAACAAGTCGCATCTCCAAATCTCTATCACAAAATTTGTCTCAATGTGTGTAGCTCTCGGGTCAAATTTCTCAGACAAAAATCATGATTACCGTCAAATAGGTTGAGACTAGAACTGAACCCGCCAAGATGAACCTATCTTGAACCTCGCTCTGATACCACTTGTTAGGATCGAAATAATCAGGTGTCATGCGGGAGCTAGTAAAGCAAATTTTGAATGACGATAAATCAGATACAATAAGAGAAATTTACCAAAAGAGACACAAATATTTAACGTGATTCGACCAATTGACCTACGTCCACGAGCGGAGATGAGCAATCCACTATAATAAAAGAGAGTACAAATATCGAGAAAATAACCTCACGAATAGGCAAACACAAGTGACACACTAATACTTGTCCCATAAAGCTCTCCCCCTAAACACAACTCTCAAACCCCATATGGCTACATTGTGGATGCTACTGAATGAGAAGGAATGATCCTCAATTTATAAGAGTCCAAACTTTTTTCTACAAAAAAAAGAACTATCCAGATATGGGAGATTTATAATTTTCTTCTATAAGAGGAAAAGCCCAATTATGGTAAATATGTTGCCCTTTCCTTCAAGAGATAGGAAAACCAAATATGGAAAGAAAATCAGGACAACACCTAACAATTCCAATTATGGTAAATATGTTGTCCTTTCCTTCAAGAGATAGGAAAACCAAATATAACAAGAAAATCAGGATAAACACCTAACAATTCTCCCACTTGGCCTGAATTTTCTAACAAAATAAACTTAATCCATCTTTTTCACATAATCTTCAACAGGTTGCACCTCCAAATCTCCACCGCAAAGTTTGTCTCAACGTGTGTAGCACTCCGGTCAAATTTCTCAATCAAAAATCTTGATTATCGTCAAATAGGTTGCGGCCAGAACTAAACCTGCTAAGATGAACCCGTCTTGAACCTCGCTCTAATACCACTTCTTATGACCGAAAAAGTTAGGTATCATGTAGAAGCTAGTAAAGCAAACCTTGAACGACGATAAATTAGACAACGAAAGAGAAATATACCAAAAGAGACATACATTTAAAGTGGTTCGGCCAATTGACCTACGCCCACGGCGGAGATGAACAATCTACTATATGAAAAAAGAGTACAAAATGTCGATAGAACAACCTCACGAAGAGGCAAACACAATTGACACACTAACACTTGTCCCGTAAAGTTTTTCCTCCCCCCTAAACATGACTTTCAAACCCCATATGGCAACATTGTGAATGCTACTGAATGAGAAGGAATGATCATCAATTTATAAAAGTCCAAACATTTTCCTACGAGAAAAATGACTAGCCAAATATGAGAGATTTATAATTTCTTCTACAAGAAAAAAAATTCAATTATGGTAAATATGTTGTCCTTTCCTTCAAGAGATAGGAAAACCAAACATAGTAAGAAAATCAGGATAAACACCTAACAAGCTTAGCATTTGGGAAAAAATAATCTAAGGAATAAACCAAACAAACAAACATTGCCTTATTTGAAGAAGCCAACAAAAACATGGCGCACAACACTGTCTTTACCCTAAGTAAGCTCAACGACTAAGTCTTATCAATACCACACATTTTGTTTTCTTTCTTTCTTCTTCATATCTATCATGCATCATGTCAATTAGGAAGAATCACAAAGTAACGGAGATGCTGAGTTTATTTCACCTTTTCTTATTCATTGGATGCTAATTAAGATAAGGCAGTCACGTCCCTCATCATCTATAATGGGATGACCTATTTTCCAAATGAAACAGCAAACAGCCAATTAGACTGAGGGTGGAGATAAGGGTTGCTCTAACAAAGTGCGTTGATATTTCGAGAAGAACCTTTTTTCTTTCTTTCTCTTTCCTTTAAGTTTTTCTATAACAAGTTGCCACAACCTTTTTGGAATTAAAAGCATGTGGGACAACATCATTTTGTTTCTATAATATTGCCATAAGGTTATTAAAAAATGAAATAAAATAGGATGGAAGATAAGGATGATGAAGACACAAGTGGTGGAAGTCTATTAGGAGTTAGGACTAGAAATAAAGATCATGTTTTACTACTAATAAGCACAACAAAATTGCATCATTTGTGGTAATTGACTCCAAAGCTGTTGCTTATGATTTGTTGGTACTTTACTGGTCAAACTAAAATAGATTTAATTGTGGAGAAGTATTGGGCAAGATGATTGCTCCACAATCTAGTTGGACAATTGTCGGAAGAACATAAACCTACCAAAGCAAGTTCCTTGTTTTGCATGGGTCCCTCCCATTCCTCCAGGCTTCCATTTAGTTTGGCAATATCAGTGTTTTAAATGCGGGCATAAGGACTAAGGTGGAACATTTTACTTAATGTGGCCGAGACGTAAGGCTCGGATATTTTTTAATTTATAAATTAATAAAATAACATAATAACAATAAAAATATATGTGTACTACATTAAAAGTTTAAAAAAATTAAAAAGAATTAAAATAACTCATAAAAAATAAAATATCTAGCATTTTCTTATAAATATAAATAATGCAATAGTACTAAAGTTACTATGAGATAATAATCAACTATAATGTCTTATCTTTTGAAAAAATAAAAAAAATCATAATTTCTTAAAAGATATTATCAAACTACATAGTTTACGTATCTAAAAATTATTAATCAATAGATTCCATCAGTACTTCAGTTTAAAATAGTACTCCTTAGGAATAAATATAAAATTGCTTGCAAATAGCAAAGTAATAAAAGTCTAATAATTTTGAGAGACATAAAACTAAGATATGAATACCTATAGTAAGTAAAGATGTAAATATTGACCATTGATTTTCAGATGTTATATTCCAATAATATTCATTATCGCGATATTCTCAATTAGTAAATATGCAATACCATGACTCATTATTTGAGTTACTCTCAATCTTCATATTTATATAGATGAATAGATCTTTAATCATTCATTTGTTGAAGAAGTTTGAGTGTCAACAATGCTAATTAGGAAATTTATTGTATGATTTATGTTAGGAAGTGTTAGGCAAGCCTCAAGCATTGAGTGTTAGGCATGTTTCCAGAGTACAGTTGGGCATTTAGGGCGTAAGCCTCATATAACTAAGTCCTACATGTGAGTCTTAGGATGTTTTGATAGTGTCCCGTTCCGAGGCGAGTCCTTTAAAACACTCGTATATATTGACTCATTTGGCATTTTGTTTTATGAATTCTTTTAGTTACCTTGAGAGATCAGAAAAAGGAGGAGGAGCGTGAGAATAGAATTCATACCTATTACGTGAAGAAGATTTTTCTCAATATTATGAGACTGTAAACCTAGGTGATGATCTATTTGGTATTTCCTTTATAATAACGGAAATAGTTCTTTGAAATTTTAAAAACAAAAATTATAAAATTGGACGAATAGCACTAAATAAAAGTCAATTTATTCAAAATTTTAAACTAATCCAAAAGTGTTTTCAAATTATGCAAAACAAAGACAAATTAAATAGTGTTTAATTAAAAAAGAATTGAATATATGGAAAGGTCTTTCAAAAGAAAATTTCAGCACTTATATTGAAAACAAATGTCAATACCGAGTTGTTTGCATTTTCAAAACACCCAAAACTAACAGGGCTATTCTGGAGCTAGAGCCCAAAACCAATTCCCAAAACACACAGCCTCTCTTTTTTGTTCGGTTCATATTTTTAGAAACTAATTTTATTCTTTACTTTTCTCTTGTTCAAATATAATTTAGAAAAAAAAACAATATATTCAGTCAATTTTCTCGTAATTTTAAACAAAGAAAGGATTAACATGGTTTTTGAACTTCAATGATTTCTTTCCAAAAGTTCACAAATTATAAACTTTGCAGACAACAAAATCCAAGCATACTAGCATGTTTGGCCAAGCTTTTACGATGCCAAAAGTATATTTTATATATACAAAAGTGTTTATTTTACAAAATTAAGTTACAAAATTAAGGTATTTGTCTAAGCTTTTAGGAGAATAAAAGTAATTTCAAGAAAAAATAGAAGTTGTTTTTCAGAATCTAAAACAATAGTTTCTCTCAAGAAGGAGAAGCTGTTTTTAAAACTTTTGGCAAAAATACTGACAAAATATGTTATATACCAAAATAGTCTTACTTATTTTAACCTAATATTTAGACTATTCTAATCGCAATTCTTGTGAATTCTTCTCTTGTATATGTAACAACCCAATAAGTCATTTTGTGTTCTAGTTCCATATTTTTATGATTTGAGACATTTCATAACGTTATGAAATGATTTATGACTTGGGTGATTTACGAAAAGTCTAAATGTGAATATTTAAAGAAAAATTGAATTTTGAGCTCGAAAATGGTTAGAGTTGACCACAGTCAATATTGTTGGTAAACGACCTCAGATCGGTGTTTTGACGATTTCGAATTTTGGACTTGCACGCATGTTTGGTTGGAGTCCAGGCTGACCCGAGGCCATTTCAGCACTTAATGTGAAAAGTTAAAATTTTGAAGAATGAACTATTCAATTATTCGAGTTTTGGTGTTTGATTCTTGATTTTAGATGTTATTTTGATGATTTGAGCTTACGAGAGAGTTCGTGTGATGTAATTTTACTTGTGTGGATATTTGGACTGCAGTCCAAGGGGCTCAGGTGAGTTTCAGATAGTCACGACTGTTGATACCCAATTTTGCCCTCATATTTTCTCGAATAGTATATATACTTTCAAAACATCATTTGGCATCATTATTTAGTTACAAATCTATACAAGCATTTTTTTTAATTTTACATAATTTTCAAAGCTTTAAAATTGATTTTCCTGCATTTAAATTACTTGAATATTTATTAATTACACCTTTCAATTATTTTGAGATGACTTAATTACCTAAAATTATTAATTTACATCTAGAATACTTGCTTCAGATATTTTACTCTATTTTTTTATAATTAAATTATTTTTGGCCATTTGCACAATCTTGCAATAATAACCTGTATTTCACAATTCTATTGCATTTGTCATTTTTGTTTAAGGTCAAAATAATATCTTACATTCTTATAATCTTCTACTATTATTTTAAAACATTACTGTGCATAAAATAGTATTTTTATAATTTATTTAATTATTTTATTTAAATTATTTCCCTTAATTTCCTATTTAAAAACATCTGGCCCAAAATTGGGATTAATATCGGACCATTAAGGTCCAAATAGATCCCTGGCCCAATAACCTCAGCAGTCCAAACGACCTAACCCAGTCCAAACACCGACTCAGCTCTTCTCAAATCCCAGCCGTTGATAAACAATGATCAACGTCTCACAACACTCTTCACCACTCTCCTTATATCCCCTCACCCAAACCCTAATCCCCACTTTCTTTTCATCAGCCGTCCTCAAACACTCCTCCCTCCCACCGAAACCCTAGCCGCCCTCTCAAACTTCTCCGAATCTGTCTCAATTATGGATTCCTTATGTGATTTTCTTACCTTTTATGTGTTACCTCAGTATTACTTACAAGATTGTGGTATTACTTAGTATTTGCCCCATTTTTTGGCAAATATCAATATACGAGTCAGGGGAGATCAGCTTCACCCTACGGTATTTGGACGATATTCTGTCTATATACATTCATGGCAAGGCGATATGAAGCCGATTCACCAAAACCTTTGGTCGATTCCTTGATTTCTGTCGAATTAGGGTTCAGAATTTTATGTTTTTCCTTTTATCCGTTCCATTACTGATAGCATGTGGTACTTTCTTTCCATATTAATGTTTGATTGATTGTTTTCCTTATTTGTTTGCTTGATTCCTACTACTATATAAACCCCTCCCCTTTCCCCTTTGAGAGAGACTTTCTTTAGTCACGAAATGCACTAAAAAAAATTGAAGTAATCGTTCTATTGTTCCTTCATTCTCTTGTTCTATACTGCGATTCTTGGCCGGCTGAAAGCCAAGGCCATCGGGATTTAACTTTTCTACCCTTTCTTGGTACGAGCACTACCCGAGGTTAATCTGAAGCCCTTGGAAACTCTGACGTACTAAAAATCTGGGTTTTTGCTCTCTGTTGATATTCAGAGCACTATGAAATTTGGTCTTTCTTATTGTTTGTTTATTTAACTGATAACTGGTAACTCTTTTGGCTTTACAATTTTATTCTTCTATGTTCATGTCCTGCATATTCATGCCTCTAGATTTCATGACCTAAATGTGTTCTTAGAGCAACCCTATGTGTAATTTTACTAGCATTGCACTCGTATTCTGATCTGAACCTCCTTAGCATTTTGCCTTTTACTTAAAATCTCCAGTTTTTGAGATATGTTATTTGAATATGCTTTCCTTGAATAATTTCGACCATCTTAAGTTCATTTATCCTAATTTATTGGTACCTAAATGTCTACATTACTGTTTGACATGAGTTTGCTTTCCCACTCTACTTTGAATTCCTGCAATGATTGCCTCACATCTGTAATGTGTTATAATCTGTGACTTGCTCCCATGCTATTGTGTCACTCAGAATGTCTTTGGCTTACTTGATTCCGTATCCCTTTAGTGATTATTTAAGACTTTAGAATAGCTATCTTAATTTGTGTTTCCTTACCATGTTTGATACTGTTTTGCTTCACCATGTAAGTTAACATGTCTGTCTTTTGATTTGTGATGGATACTTAGCACAATTTGAACCCTTGAGCTTTAAACTTTCTAAGTTAGTGCCCTACTTAGACCTATTTGGTATTATGCACTTTTGTATGTTAATCTTGTAATCTCAAACTCCCTAAATGTGTTTTCTGCTAATATGTTACTTCTTGCTAAGTTTTAAACCTGTAATAGCAACCTACCTCTAAGTCTTGTTGACCTTCTTAACTAGCATGTTCTGTGTTTTAGACAACTTTGCTATGTCTATTTCTAAAATACAAGTGCATCTCTTCAAATTCTGTCCCTTTACCATTGTTCTCTCACTCTCATTTGATGCCTACACTATTCTGAATCTATCACTCTTGGCCGGCTGAAAGACCTCACTAGTGTGAGCACTGCTCGGGGTCCATTTGAGACCCTTGTGAACTCTGACATACTAGGATTTGGGGTTCTTTGGCCACTCTCTTTACTACTGAGACTTTAGCTATCTCTGACACTCAGTTCTTTCCTCATCCTATCTACTGAATCTGCATATTAGGTTGTTTAAGTAATTTCTGTGTAATTCAATGTTTGGGTCATATGGTGAATCCGTGGTTGTTTGTTTGGTTTGAATTCCCCTTATGGTTTCTGGGTTGTGCTGATGAATATAGTTCCTTGTTGGGATCCGGGTATGTTATTGGTGAAGAAAGAGTTTGTTGAAGGCCCAAGCAATACTAGGTATCTCCTTTTGGGCCTGCTATATTTCTACTATTGCTTCTTGTATAATATTTTGTAGTTACATTCATCATTGGGTCTATAATAATTTTGTAACGAACAATCGGGGCGTTAGTGAAATTGGGGGAAACGGGTACACTCTAATGTTGCATAAAAGGGTAAAAAACATGCCTATAGGGTTCATATGATCTACTTGTTATCCAACCTGCTATATATGCCATTCAATTTCCATGTGCACTGGTAGAAATCACGCCATTAGGAAAATCACACACTCACACAACTTGCCTACTATCAAAGCATAAGTACTTTATTTATTCCTATGTCTACTTCTAGACAGCAAGCTTATAGGAAATAAAATATCAATGACCATTCTTTCAATTCGCATAACCGCAGCATATTCATTAGATACCATGCCTATAGGATTTTAATTGGTTAATTTGCTATTGTTATCATACTGATCACCTAGAAAACATGTCTATAGGGGCTAAGTATAAAATATCAGCTGCAATCATTAATCGTCGGAAATCCTTCCCATAGAGTATTACTACTCGCTTTAAAGTGTTAATGCTGAACTTTCCAAACATTGTTTCATTGCTTAGCCATGCCACTATTAGAAAGCATGCCCATAGGATCAAGCTGAGTAATTCTGAGTATTTCCAATGGTTATCACTGCCAACTACTGCATCACCTAGAGATCATGTCTATAGGTTTAATCTCTTATAACTTGTAGTTTCAATAATCAGCATGCAACACTAATTACCCCTAAACTGTATATTTGTTTGAAAATCATGTCTACAAGTTTAAAGTGGCACCTTGCATCTGAAATTGCCAGCGCATTTGAATCCAAGGTCATATAGAAACCATGTCTATAAGGCTCAAATGGCTTTAATTCGCCTCAATTCTGAAACTGTCTAACGCCTAATGTGAGAATTTGTTTGCGTGCATTTGTTGTCTAAGTGTGGAGGCTAACTTGAGCCCTTAATTGCCTTTACATGAAGTCCAACTTGTTTTGTATGTCGCCTAGTTTTATCATTTTGAGCAGCCTAAGTAAAGTTTAGAACCACCCTAAATAGAGGTCCAATGCCTCCTGGATCATAGGTATGGGACGGGAAGTGCACACATATGGCATGACTTAGAATTAAATTAGAACGCTTAAGTAAATAACTCTAAACATAGTAATCGGGTAGTAGGAGATGATAGTCTGTGCCTGCTGAATAATATGAGTAGTTCCCTACCTCAAGGGAGTTGCGAAGTATTATTTATGTTGCACGGGGTGATCCTTTAGGCTAAAAAACTTAGGAATCCCTCTCTTCTTTATACATTTAGGCGTCTAACATAGGCCGTCGTAGTTATATCCTTGTAATCCTTATTTCTCATTGTGTTTTAACAAATTTCTTTGACCCTTGATCTCTCTTTGTTTATCTTTCCTAATTATAATCCACATAATCTTATGTTCGACCGGCACCCACAGTTGTGGACCTCTAAGAGTGCCTAACACTTTCTCTTTGAGGTAATTTGAGCCCTTACCCGATCTTTGGTGGTGTTGACTAGTCAAACAGAGTTATCCACGTAATAGGTGCCCTAACACACCTGAAAAACCGTTAGGTGGCGACTCTTCTTCTTTTAACACTCTATCTCCCATCCAGAGGAGTTGTCACAACGTCAAAACCCGCTTTCGCGAGAAAACGGGGCGCAACAACAAAAGTGTGTGATGAACTCCAGTCCTTTGTGGATTGCTTCATAGGGTATCATCAGATCTGGATGGATGAAGAGAATGCCGAAAAGGTAGCCTTTATCACACCATGGGGATGTACTTCTATAAAATGATGTTGTTTGGTTTGAAGAATGCTGGAGCCACCTACATGAGAGCCATGACAACTATCTTCCACGACATGATACATAAGGAAATAGAGGTGTACGTGGATGCCATCATCATCAAATCCAAAAGGAGTACAAATCACATGGCAGATTTGAAGAAATTCTTTTATCGGCTTCGTTGGTACAATCTGAAACTAAATCCCGCAAAGTGTGCCTTCAAAGTCCCTGCTGGAAAATTTATAGGGTTCATCGTCAGCTGCCGAGGGATTGAGTTAGACCCGTCAAAGGTCAAAGCTATCCAAGACTTGCCACCTCTGAAGAATAATAAAGATGTGATGAGCTTTTTAGGGCATCTCAATTACATCAGTCGCCTCATAGCACAATCAACAATGATATGTGAGCCGATCTTCAAAACGCTGAGGAAAGATGCTGTAACGAGTTGGACTGAAGAATGCCAGAAAGCCTTCGACAAAATCAAGGAGTATTTATCCAAACCGCCCATTCTGGTCCCACCAGAGCCAGAAAGACCGTTGTTGCTTTATTTGTCTGTACTAGATGGAGCTTTTGGTTGTGTTTTGGGACAACATGATGAAACTGGAGGAAAGGAGCAGGAAATATACTATCTGAGCAAGAAATTCACACCCTACGAAGCCCAATACTCTTTGCTGGAATGCACCTGTTGTGCTTTGACATGAATAGCTAAGAAGTTGAGGCATTATTTCTGTGCATACACTACATATCTCATATCGAGGATGGATTCACTGAAATATATCTTTCAGAAGCCAATGCCTACGGGTAAGTTAGCAAAGTGGCAAATATTGCTGAGCGAGTTTGACATCGTCTATGTAACGCAGAAGGCAGTCAAAGGACAAGCATTGGCAGATCATTTGGCAGAAAAGCCCTTAGATGGAGAATACGAACCATTGAAAACGTATTTTTTCGACGAGAAGGTGTCGTTCGTAGGAGAAGATATCACTGAAGCATATGACGGTTGGAGAGTGTTCTTCGATGGAGTAGCAAACTTCAAAGGAGTAGGTATTATAGCTATTTTGGTATCAGAAACAGGCCAACATTATCCGGTATCTGCAAAACTCAGGTTTCCATGCACCAACAATATGACAGAATATAAGGCTTGCATCTTGGGACTCAAGTTGGCCATTGACATGAATGTTCAGGAGCTGTTGGTAATTGGAGATTCCGATATATTGGTGCATCAGGTTTTAGGAGAATGGGCTACAAAGAACACCAAAAATATTGCCATATTTGCATTGTGTACAAGAGCTGATCAAAAGGTTCACAAAGATAGAATTCAAACATGTTCCGAGAATTCAAAATGAGTTCACAGATGCATTGGCCACTCTATCTTCCGTGATACAACACCCAAATAAGAACTTCATCGATCCTGTCCCAATAGGAATTCATAAACAGCCAACTTATTGTGCTCATGTTGAAGAAGAGAGTGATGGAAATCCGTGGTTCCACGACATCAAGGAATATTTAGCAAATGGAGAATATCCAGAGCACTCTACCCATACTCAGAAGCGCATGCTTCGAAGATTAGCCAACTATTTCTTTCAAAGCGAAGGAATTCTGTATAGAAGAACTCCCGACTTGGGGTTAGTACGGTGCGTCGATGCCAAGGAAGCATCCAGATTGTTCGAGGAAATACATGCCAGAATTTGCGGACCGCACATGAATGGCTTCATCTTCGCCAAGCAAATATTAAGAGCAGGGTATTTCTGGATGACTATGGAAACAGACTGCATCAAGTATGTTCAGAAATGTCACCAACGCCAGATACATACTGATATGATACGAGTGCTATCAAATGAACTCAATCCAACAAGCGCACCCTGGCCTTTCTCCGCTTGGGGCATGGATGTCATCGATCCAATCGAACACGCTGCTTCAAATGGGCATAGGTTTATTCTAGTGGCCATAGAATATTTCAGAAAGTGGGTTGAGGCCGCATCTTACAAAGCTGTAACTAAGAAGGTCGTCACAGATTTTGTTCGGGATCGCATCATTTGTCGGTTTGGAATACCAGGATCAATCATCACCGACAACGCCGCCAATCTCAACAATGATTTAATGAAGGCCATGTGTCAAACTTTCAAGATCAAGCATAAGAATTCCATAGCATACAGGCCGCAAATGAACGGAGTTGTAGAAGCTGCCAACATAAACATCAAGAAGATACTAAGGAAAATGGTAGATAATTACAAGCAATGGCACAAGAAGTTGCCATTTGCTATGCTCGGGTATCATACCACAATTCGCACATCAACTGGGGAAACTCCTTACCTATTGGTTTATGGCACTGAAGCAGTTATTCTTGCCGAAATAGAAAACCCTTCTTTGAGAATTATACAAGAAGCCGAGCTCAGCGATGCTGAATGGGTATAGAGCCGCTATGAACAACTGACTCTCATTGATGGAAAGAGAATGAATGCAATATGTCACAGTCAACTCTATCAGAACAGAATGGAAAAAGCTTTCAACAAAAAGGTCAGACCAAGGAATTCACACCGGGGCAGTTGGTGCTAAAACAGATCTTCCCACATCAGGATGAAGCCAAGGGGAAGTTCTCACCCAACTGGCAAGGTCCCTACATGGTTCATCGAGTAATAATAGGATGAGCACTCATACTTGCAGATATGGACAGAGAGATTTGGCCAAAACCTATCAACTGAGACGCAATCAAGAGATACTATGTTTAAGATTGTTTTAATTTCTACACTTGATATAACTGAACTACGCTTGACCTGATTCCCGTTTAAGAGGGGATACGTAGACAGCCCTATGGGTTCGGTCACATCTTAATAAAATCTTCATTTTCCCCACGATCAGAAACTGGGGCAAGATCGCAAGTTCAGCCAACTTCGTCATATACGAACAACTAAATGTATTGTCATAAGCACGCATTTAAACTGGGGCAGGCAAGGAGGTCGCAATGCCTCTAAATGTGTCACAGTCACCGGTTCATCTAAATTATTTGATGTCGCATACTACTACATTTCAAATGACTATATTTATCAAATGCATTGCATATTATTCAAAAATTTTGTTTCTATGACAGCCAGATGTTGCCCAGGGTAACTCAAACAGGATCCCAAAATGGGAGTAGAGGCCGAGCAAGAAGACAAAAGCATAAACCGACCTTCCCCCACAAAACTCACGATTTTTCTTTGGATGCAGGCACGATAAAATAACATTATCTGCAGATACATCAAGTCACTACCTTCATGACGACAAATTACCTAGCGCAAACACCTCCAGCTAAGAAATACTTTACTTTCTCACCGTCACTCATCTTTCTCTTGCATAAGGCTAAGCATTGCCTTTCTTTGCATGACACTAAGTATTGTCTCTTCTTATTGCATGAGGCTAAGCATTGCCTCCCCAATTGCATAAGGCTAAGCACTGCCTTTCCCTGCATGAGACTAAGCATTGTCTGTTCTTCTTGCATGAGGCTAAGAATTGCCTCCCCAATTGCATAAGGCTAAGCACTGCCTTTCCCTGCACGAGACTAAACATTGTCTCTTCTTCTTGCATGAGGCTAAGCATTGCCTCCCTAATTGCATAAGGATAAGCACTACCTTTCCTTGCATGGGACTAAGCATTGTCTCCCTTCTTTGCATGAGACTAAGCATTGTCTCATCTTCTTGCATGAGGCTAAGCATTGCCTCACTAATTCCATGAGACTAAGCATTGTCTCCCCTAATTGCATAAGCATTGTCTCCTCTTCTTGCATGAGGCTAAGCATTGCCTCCCTGTCTCCATGAGACTAAGCATTGTCTCCCCTAATTGCATAAGCATTGTCTCCCCTTTGCATGAGACTAAGCATTGTCTCCTCTTTTTGCATGAGGCTACGCATTGCCTCCCTAATTCCATGAGACTAAGCACTGTCTCCCCTAATTGCATAAGACTAAACATTGTCTCATCTTCTTGCATAAGGCTAAGCACTGCCTTTCCGAGTACAAAACTAAGCATTGTCTTCCCTTTTGGCATGAGGTTAAGCATTGCCTCCTAGTCTCCATGAGACTAAGCATTGTCTCCTCTTCTTGCATAAGTCTAAGCACTGCCTTTCCCTGCACAAAACTAAGCATTGCCTTCCCTTTTGGCATGAGGCTAAGCATTGCCTCCCCTGTCTCCATGAGACTAAGCATTGTCTCCTCTTCTTGCATTAGGCTAAACATTTCCTTTCCTTGCATAATATTAAATACTATCTCCACTACACTATCTCTTTGTTAACCTAAGGCTAAGCGCTGCCCTCATCTCACACAAGACTAAGCCTTGTCTTGTCTCGACCTCGCATATGACCAAGCATCATATCTTTGCATTTCAAGGGCTGAAACATCGCCATTTTGTCTAAAGGCATCACAATCCGAAGGCATCATCCTCATTGTCGGGAGACACCATTCCATGGCCTGAGGATCACTCAAAATTTCACACCATTATTCAAAGGCGTCATTGTAACACCCCGGAAAATTTTAAAGTATTTCAGTGTAAAGCCCCATAAATTTCGCAAGTGAATTCAAGGTTTCGTGGTGCCGGAGTAGGCTTACGTGTTTGAGAAAGGTATGTTCAGACTTTTTGGGTTGAACAATGCACCGGAGAGTAAAGGAAAAGTTTTGGCAGAAAAGCGCATTTATGCGGTCCATTATGCGACCGCATAATCACTCTACGGGCCGCATAATGGCTGCAGAAGTGAGCAGGTGAAGGCCAGTCTGGGGGCAATTATGCGATCGGCTATGCGACCGCATAACTGTTATGCGGTGCATTATGCGATCACATAACAGTTATGCGGACCGCATACACGGACAATGTTTTGATCGTTTTGGTCTGTAATTATGCGACCGATATGCAGTCCATATATCCATTATGCGGTCGCATATGCGACCGCATAACTGTTATGCGGTGCATTATGCGATCACATAACAGTTATGCGGACCGCATACACGGACAATGTTTTGATCGTTTTGGTCTGTAATTATGCGACCGATATGCGGTCCATATATCCATTATGCGGTCGCATATGCGACCGCAGAACATGTTCCGGAGCTCCATCTTTGGGTTTTTAAAACCCGACCCTACTTCGTTAAATACACGTTTTGGGTCATTTTTGAGCAAAAATCTGATATTTTAGAGAGAAGGGAGAGTGTTTTAGAGAGAGAGAGGAAAACCCTAGGTTAATTATTCATCAAGTCTTGCTCAAATCTTGGAAGATTAACAAGGAAAACCCACAAGTTCTTTATCTAAGAGGTAAGGTTCCATACCCTAGTTTTCAATTTCGAATTTGAGTAGAAGATGGTTGATTAGGAGTATGATTTATGGGTATGATATTATTATTTATACATGTATGTGCCAATAAGAATTGTGGGAAGATTGTTGAGCTGAAATAAGTAAGGATTGGGTTGTAGAGTGAAGGAAATCTTGTAGAAGAATCTTGTGATTAAATTTGCACACCTAGTGTCTGATAAAATGCTCAAATGAGCTGAGACCATGAATATCTTCCTAATTATAGTTTAATTTTGTTATGTCTCAAAATAGATCGGGATTGCTAAGAATTCCGGATCATTCTAGAGTTAAGGAATATCGATTGAGGTATGTTGGCTAAACTTTCTCTCTTGGAATTGAATTCCATAATATTTCCGTAAGTTTTAAAGTATGGGTTACGTATTAAAAGGTTATGGCTTTGAGTCATGTTTCAATGAAAGATAGTATGCCAAATTGTGTGAGAAAATCTCAATATTCTTAAGACTCTTAATTACTCATATGTGTACCTAAAGTCTTGATTTAGAAATTTCTTATTGTTGATAATCTATCAAGATGGTTGGAAGTGAAATAAGTTAATTGGGGATACAGAGTGTGGCCAACGTGCCAAGAATTTAAGTTATGATTGTGTCTAGTAGTGCAAATGATTTTACAAGATGCAATAAAGAATGTGAAATGAGCCTCGACTCAATTGTTTAAAAATGACTTCGAAGATAGAATTGCCTAAAAGCTTTTGTACTAAATTCATGCCCATTAGTGGATGCTTTAACTAATGCTTTGATTTATAAACATATCCATTGTGATTCGAGTTCTATATACTCATGTGTTAAAATTGTACATTGTCATTTCTAGGAAAGAGTATTGCAAGAGTAAATGGTGTATTGACTGTTTATGATTTTTCATGTGTGTTTCCATTGTTGGTTGGTATGCCTCATTCTTTGGGAAGAAACCATTTGTGTTTGAAGTTTCCATTTCAAATGGATTTGAAGTATATGATTTCTGAAATATCCTATATGTTGATACTTGATGGTGATCTTTTAACTTGAATGAGGTGAAAGTGTGGAATATGAAATACGGCCATCGTGCCAGGAATAAAGAATCTTATGAATGGCCTAATGAGCCAAGGAAATATTGTCGTTATGAATGACTGGAATTACTAATGAGAATTCATACAATTTGAAAGATGTTGAGGTGATTACAATTGTGTTTATGATATTTCTGTTTGCAAATCAAATCAAAACTATTTTTGGGAGCATCATTAGCAATACCGAGGAAGGGTGAGTCATAAGGCCCACACCTGAAACTACACGTGCCGGTGTAGGGGTGGATTGGGATTATTCCCCTTATTTGGGATGAAATTGGAACCTTTGGAAATTGTGATATTTCTTCCCTTAATTGGGATGAAACTGGAACCTTTGTGGATTGGAAAAGTCAACCCGCACGGCATATGTGGGAAGACGGCCTAGCTGATCGGGTGGAGATCAGACGCCATATTGCGCATATGGTGGTACTACTCTTTGTAACATCTTTCTTTCGCATCACATGTCAAACTACATTGTTCGTGGGGAGATGGACTAGCCGATCGGGCATGATCGGACTCCGTGCTAACAAAGACGATGGTATATTGGTGCTAATGATCTCCCAACCAAAATTATATATGAAGTTCGTATTTTGAAAATTATTATGTTTTAACTGGACGTTTGGATATTGTTGATTGTGACTTGCTGTTTCTATGCGTTGCCTTTTCTTATATGGGCATTTTATTTTGAAAGAGGATTTTTAGCGATACATACTAGTGCTATTCGACAGTACTAACGTCCCTTTTGCCCGGGACGCTGCATCTTTAATGGATGCAGGTGGTTCTTCAGCAGGCGGGATTGATCAGTGATAGCAATACACTTTTTTCAGCTAATTTGGTGAGCCCCACTTCATTTCGGGGTCATGTATATTTTGTTTCTCATATACTGTGTTTTGAGGTATAGCTGGGGCCTTGTTGCCGGCATTTCCATATTACTCTTCTATTGTACTTAGAGGCTCCGTAGACAGGTTGTAGGTTATGCTTGATGTTGGGAATTGAACTAGAAATGTTGGTACTTAGAAATTATGTTTTTCATTAATTCTATAAACTCGTAATGTTTGGGGAATTATGAATGAAGCTACTAATGGGAATGAAAAGGAAGTTGTTAATAAAATCTTTTCAGTGATTGATTAACGGAGTACATCTCCTCTTTATTCATGGATGAATTTGGGTAGAAGGAAGTCTAATAGGCTATGTCGGCCAGGTTCTCTCGGTTGAGCGTCGGTCGCATTCCTTGAGTTTGGGGTGTGACAGTCATAGTCCGGAGGCACCATCCTCATAGCCCGAGGACATCATTTCATGTCCTACGAATCCCTTATCACACGCTTCATGGCCCAGGACGTCATGGTCTAAGGATAGCATCCTCACCGTCCAAATACAACCTTCATGGTCCAAAGGGAATTTTCATCATGTTTAAATTTTCGCAATAATCTCTATATATATTCGCATGCATCGTGTTTTAAATTTTGCAGGTAACTCGGGAAGTAACCGTTCTTCCAAACGGGAGCAATCTTCGCTCCAGTTTCCGGTCACAACATTCATGTCCTTCAATTGTTTCAAATGTTATCGATCACCAACAATTTCCCACCTTTTACTCTATGACCGTTCAGATACTCACTCTGTGATACATTCGTAACGTTTCAGATTCACATTCGTGACTCCGTACAATTCATTTGATACTATCCTATCCAAGGGAACCCTCTCTGAAACATGCGAATACTCCTATAACAACTACATCTGTTTTGTTCACTGTTGGGTCCGGAGCTACACACGACCTGATTCCCGTAACATCAGGGATATGTAGGCAACTCAGGAGCCAGGGTTCGACCCCCATTATTTCAAATCACATCATTCCTCACTCAATTCGGCCAAAATTGGTCATCAGTTTCTTTACCCGACGACTCTTTCATCATTCCCGGGTAAAGGGGGGCAGCTGTTGATACCCAATTTTGCCCTCATATTTTCTCGAATAGTATATATACTTTTAAAACAACATTTGGCATCATTATTTAGTTACAAATATATACAAGAATTTGTTTTAATTTTATATAATTTTCAAAGCTTTAAAATTGATTTTCCTGCATTTAAATTACTTGAATATTTATTAATTACTCCTTTCAATTATTTTGTGATGACTTAATTACTTAAAATTATTAATTTGCATCTAGAATACTTGCTTCAGATATTTTACTCTATTTTTTTATAATTACATTAGTATTTTTGGCCATTTGCACAATCTTGCAATAATAACCTCTATTTCACAATTCTATTGCATTTGTCATTTTTGTTTAAGGTCAAAATAATACCTTACATTCTTATAACCTTCTACTATTATTTTAAAACATTACTGTGCATAAATAGCATTTTTATAATTTTTTAATTATTTTATTTAAATTATTTTTCCTTAATTTCCTATTTACAAATATCTGGCCCAAAATTGGGATTAATTTCGGACCATTAAGGTCCAAATAGATACCTGGCCCAATAACCTCAGTAGCCCAAACGACCTAACCCAGTACAAAAATCGACCCAGCTCTTCTCAAATCCCAGCCGTTGAAACAAAATGATTAACGGCTCACAACACTCCTCACCACTCTCCATATATCCCCTCACCCAAACCTTAATCCCTACTTTCTCTTCATCAGCCGTCCTCAAACACTTCTCTCTCCCACCGAAACCCTAGCCTCCCTCTCAATCTTCTCCGAATCAGTCTCAATCATGGATTCCTTATGTGATTTTCTTACCTTTTTTGTGTTATCTCAGTATCACTTACAAGATTTTGGTATTACTTAGTATTTTCCCCATTTGTTTGGCAAATATCAATATACGAGTCAGGGGAGATCAGTTTCACCTTACAGTATTTGGACGATATTTCATCTATATGCATTCATGGGAAGGCGATATGAAGCTGATTCACCAAAACCTTTGGTCGATTCCTTGATTTCTGTCGAATTAGGGTTCAAAATGTTATGCTTTTCCTTTTACCCGTTCCATTTCTGATAACATGTGGTACTTTCTTTTCATATTTATGTTTGATTGATTGTTTTCCTTGTTTGTTTGCTTGATTCCTACTACTATATAAACCCCTCCCCTTTCCCCTTTGAGAGAGACATTTTTTAGTCACGAAATTGACTAAAAACATTGAAGTTATCGTTCTATTGCTCCATCATTCTCTTGTTCTATACTATGATTCTTGGCCGGCTTAAAGCCAAGGCCACCGGGATTCGACTTTTCTACCTTTTCTTGGTGTGACCACTGCCCAAGGTTCATCCGAAGCCCTTGGGAACCCTGACGCACTAGGAATCTGGGTTCTTGCTCTCTGTTGACATTCAGAGCACTTTGGAATTTGTTCTTTCTTATTTATTTTTATTCAACTGATAACTAATTAGTCTCTTGGCTTTACGATTTCATTCTTCTGTGTTCATGTCCTGCATATTCACGCCTCTGAATTTCATGACCTAAATGTACTCTTAGACCATCTCTATGTGTAACCTTACTAGCATTGCACTCATATTCTGATCTGAACCTCTTTAGCATTTGGTCTTTTACTTAAAATCTCCAGTTTTTGAGATATATTATTTGAATATGCTTTCCTTGAATAATTTAGACCCTCTTAAGTTCCTTTAGCCTAATGTATTGGTACCTAAATGTCTACATTACCGTTTGACATGAGTTTTCTTTCCCACTCTACTTTGAATTCCTGCAATGATTGCCTCACATTTGTAATGTGTTATAATCTGTGGCTTGCTCCCCTGCTATTGTGTCACTCAACATGTCTTTGGCTTAATTTATTCCATATCCCTTTAGTGATTATTTCAGACTTTAGAGTACCTATCTTAATTTGTGTTTCCTTACCATGTTTGATACTGTTGTTCTTCACCATGTAAGTTAACATGTCTGTCTTTTGATTTGTGATGGATACTTAACACATTTGGACCCTTGAGCTTTAAACGTTCTACATTAATGCCGTACTTAGACCTATTTTGTATTATGCACTTTTGTATGTTAATCTTGTAATCTCAGAAAACTTGATTCTCCTCTAACTCCCTCTATGTGTTTTCTGCCAATGTGTTACTTCTTGCTAAGTGTTAAACCTGTAATAGCAACCTGCCTCTAAGTCTTGTTGACCTTCTTAACTAGCATGTTCTGTGTTTTAGACAACTTTGCTATGTCTGCTTTCTAAAATACAAGTGCATCTCTTCAAATTCTGTCCCTTATACATTGTTCTCTCACTCTCATTTATTTCCTACACTATTCTGAATTTATCACTCTTGGCCGACTGAAAGCCAAGACCACTAAGACTTTCTCTATTGACCTCCCTAGTGTGAGAACTACTCGAGGTCCATTTGAGACCCTTGTGAACTCTGACACACTAGGATTTGGGGTTCTTTGGCCACTCTCTTTACTACTGAGACTTTAGCTGTCTCTGACACTCAGTTCTTTCCTCATCCTATCTACTAAATATGCATATTAGGTTCTTTAAGTTATTTCTGTGTAAATCAATCTTTGGGTCATATGGTGAATCTGTGGCGGTTTGTTTAGTTTGAGTTCCCTTTATAGTTTCTGGGATTTGCTGATGAATATAGTTCCCTGTTAGGATTCGGGTATGTTATTGGTGAAGAAAGAGTTTGTTGAAGGCCCAAGCAATATTAGGTATCTCCTTTTGGGCCTGCTATATTTCTACTATTGCTTCTTGTATAATATTTTGTAGTTACATTCATCATTGGGTCTATAATAATTTTGTAACGAACAATCGGGGCGTTAGTGAAATTGGGGGAAACGGGTACACTCTAATGTTGCATAAAAGGGTAAAAAACATGCCTATAGGGTTCATATGATCTACTTGTTATCCAACCTGCTATATATGCCATTCAATTTCCATGTGCACTGGTAGAAATCATGCCATTAGGAAAATCACACACTCACACAACTTACCTACTATCAAAGCATAAGTAATTTATTTATTCCTATGTCTACTGCTAGACAGCAAGCCTATAGGAAATAAAATATCAATGACCATTCTTTCAATTCGCATAACCGCAGCATATTCNTGCTCCCATGCTATTGTGTCACTCAGAATGTCTTTGGCTTACTTGATTCCGTATCCCTTTAGTGATTATTTAAGACTTTAGAATAGCTATCTTAATTTGTGTTTCCTTACCATGTTTGATACTGTTTTGCTTCACCATGTAAGTTAACATGTCTGTCTTTTGATTTGTGATGGATACTTAGCACAATTTGAACCCTTGAGCTTTAAACTTTCTAAGTTAGTGCCCTACTTAGACCTATTTGGTATTATGCACTTTTGTATGTTAATCTTGTAATCTCAAACTCCCTAAATGTGTTTTCTGCTAATATGTTACTTCTTGCTAAGTTTTAAACCTGTAATAGCAACCTACCTCTAAGTCTTGTTGACCTTCTTAACTAGCATGTTCTGTGTTTTAGACAACTTTGCTATGTCTATTTCTAAAATACAAGTGCATCTCTTCAAATTCTGTCCCTTTACCATTGTTCTCTCACTCTCATTTGATGCCTACACTATTCTGAATCTATCACTCTTGGCCGGCTGAAAGACCTCACTAGTGTGAGCACTGCTCGGGGTCCATTTGAGACCCTTGTGAACTCTGACATACTAGGATTTGGGGTTCTTTGGCCACTCTCTTTACTACTGAGACTTTAGCTATCTCTGACACTCAGTTCTTTCCTCATCCTATCTACTGAATCTGCATATTAGGTTGTTTAAGTAATTTCTGTGTAATTCAATGTTTGGGTCATATGGTGAATCCGTGGTTGTTTGTTTGGTTTGAATTCCCCTTATGGTTTCTGGGTTGTGCTGATGAATATAGTTCCTTGTTGGGATCCGGGTATGTTATTGGTGAAGAAAGAGTTTGTTGAAGGCCCAAGCAATACTAGGTATCTCCTTTTGGGCCTGCTATATTTCTACTATTGCTTCTTGTATAATATTTTGTAGTTACATTCATCATTGGGTCTATAATAATTTTGTAACGAACAATCGGGGCGTTAGTGAAATTGGGGGAAACGGGTACACTCTAATGTTGCATAAAAGGGTAAAAAACATGCCTATAGGGTTCATATGATCTACTTGTTATCCAACCTGCTATATATGCCATTCAATTTCCATGTGCACTGGTAGAAATCATGCCATTAGGAAAATCACACACTCACACAACTTACCTACTATCAAAGCATAAGTAATTTATTTATTCCTATGTCTACTGCTAGACAGCAAGCCTATAGGAAATAAAATATCAATGACCATTCTTTCAATTCGCATAACCGCAGCATATTCATTAGATACCATGCCTATAGGATTTTAATTGGTTAATTTGCTATTGTTATCATACTGATCACCTAGAAAACATGTCTATAGGGGCTAAGTATAAAATATCAGCTGCAATCATTAATCGTCGGAAATCCTGCCCATAGAGTATTACTACTCGCTTTAAAGTGTTAATGCTGAACTTTCCAAATATTGTTTCATTGCTTAGCCATGCCACTATTAGAAAGCATGCCCATAGGATCAAGCTGAGTAATTCTGAGTATTTCCAATGGTTATCACTGCCAACTACTGCATCACCTAGAGATCATGTCTATAGGTTTAATCTCTTATAACTTGTAGTTTCAATAATCAGCATGCAATACTAATTACCCCTAAACTATATATTTGTTTAAAAATCATGTCTACAAGTTTAAAGTGGCACCTTGCATCTGAAATTGCCAGCGCATTTGAATCCAAGGTCATATAGAAACCATGTCTATAGGGCTCAAATGGCTTTAATTCGCCTCAATTCTGAAACTGTCTAATGCCTAATGTGAGAATTTGTTTGCGTGCATTTACTGTCTAAGTGTGGAGGCTAACTTGAGCCCTTAATTACCTTTACATGAAGTCCAACTTGTTTTGTATGTTGCCTAGTTTTATCATTTTGAGCAACCTAAGTAAAGTCTAGAATCACCCTAAATAGAGGTCCATTGCCTCCTGGATCATAGGTATGGGACGGGCAGTACACACATAGGGCACAAATTAGAATTAAATTAGAGCGCTTAAGTAAACAACTCTAAACATAGTAATTGGGTAGCAGGAGATGATAGTTTGTCCCCGCTGAATAATATGAGTAATTGCCTACCTCAAGGGAGTTGCTAAGTGTTATTTATGTTGCACGAGGTGATCATTTAGACTAAAAAACTTAGGACCCCCCTCTCTTCTTTATACATTTAGGTGTCTAACATAGGCCGTAATAGTTATATCCTTTTAATCCTTATTTTCATTGTGTTATAATACATTTCTTTGACCCTTGCTCTCTCATTGTTAATCTTGCCTAGTTATAATCCGCATAATCTTAAGTTCGGCCGGGACCCACAGTTGTGGACCTCCAAGAGTACCTAACACCTTCTCTTTGAGGTAATTTGAGCTCTTACCCGAGTTTCGGTGGCGTTGACTAGTTAAACAGAGTTGTCTACATAATAGGTTCCCTAACGCACCTCAAAAACCATTAGGTGGCGACTCTTCTTCTTTTAACACTATATCTCTTATCCAAAGGAGTTGTCACAACGTCAAAACCCGCTTTTGCGAGAAAACGGGGCGCGACAACGACCCAAAATCCCATCTTAAGGATCGTGATGGCACCTAGTCTCTAAAACTAGGTAAGCCGATCACTTACAACAGTTAAACCAATTAAACATGATATTATGAAGCATAATTTAATCTAAATTAGAAATTTAAAGGTGATACATGCCAACATGACAATAATCACTACAATCCCCAAGACTGGGTAGTACAGAGTCACGAACTCTAGCTGAATACATACAAATATATTAAAATACAATACTGCTCGGAGATAAATTTGACAATATAAATTTAAAGGAAAGGACTCCAATGAAATGCGACGGCCAAGAAGCTCTACCTTGAGTTCTCGCGATCAAGAAGCTAGCTTTGTCTGAGTCTGCTACCCCCAATACATGGATCTGCAAAACAATATGCAGAAGTGTAGTATGAGTACACCACGGTTAGTATCCAGTAAGTATCAAAATTAACCTCGGTGAAATAGTGATAAGGTACAAGTCAAGACACCTAATAGACATAAGAACATGTGCATAATATCAATATAAAGCTAATAATGGAAGCAAGAATCAGTACATGTGTAAGGCCCCGTTAAAATTCCCTAATGATTTAAGATTTTAAAGTGAGCCAAGTATTTGGGAATAACGTGTTCGAGTATTAAAGGATACATATGGGATAGAACCACATTATTTTGAAATGAAAATATATGCTTAAGGTGTGTTGGAACATACTACGGAGTTTTTTGAATGACAAGAATTTGTATGGAACAAGTTGGATACATTAAGTGGAAAGGATGTCTCAATTCGCACAATATCCTACTTAAAATGCTACCAAACTATAATGACTTAGTAGGTTATCTACCTATTAAATTAAATCCTTTGAGTCTAGTTTCCAACGCTTCAAACCGTTCATCATTTGAACACTCCTACAAGAAGTTATGACCAAATTCAGCTGCAGAATCATTCCGCGGACCACAAAATGGTCGTAAACCTGACCAGCCTAGCCCAGTTCTGGGCATCAGTTTTGCGGTCCATTTTGTGTACCGCATACCTGTTATGCGGTCAGTTCTGTGACCACAAAACTGAGTTCGGAGGGTCCATTTTTTCTATTTTTATAACTCGACCCCATTTTGATAAATAGCCTTTGGGGCTCATTTTGGTGCAATTATCTGATGATTTTAGAGAGAGGTAGGATCATTTTAGAGAGAGAAGGAGGAAAACTAATACTCTAATCATCCAATCTTGCACCAACCTTTAAGAATCAAGGAAACCAATCACTAGATTATCGTCTATCTACGTAAGACCTTGTCCTAAAACCTTCATGCAATTATTATGGGTTTAATTAGGTTATGGGGGTTGGAAATAGGCCATGCATGTGACAATAGATTGTAGTGTGTGGGTTTAATGGACTAGTTTGGGTGGTTTCTTGTTGAAATTGGCTAAGGGAGGAAGACATTACCAGTGTAGAGCTTTGTAGTCCATTTTGCATACTAGGTGTTCGGCAAAAGTCCTAAGAGAGTTACACCATGTGAATCCTTCTAATTATTATCCAATTTTCGCTACCTTCTTATAGATTGCTATTTCTAGAAGTTTTGGGACATTGTAGAAATTTAAGGAAAGCTCAAGGTGAGGTATGTTGGCTAAACCTCTCTCCTAGAATTGAATCCCATGATGTTCGTATAAGTCCCGAGTTATTTATTATAAATTAACTATTCCGAATAAGCATTGTGTTGAAAGGTATATGTTCAAAATGTGTTCTAGATGCTCTTATCATATGATGTTATCCTTCAAGAATGTGTTCAGAGCATGAGTTGGGTATAAAAATATTATGGCTCCAAGTAGTGTTTCCAAGTGAAGGCTATTATGCCAAATTGTGTAAGAAGTCTCAATGTGCTTAAGACTCTTAATTGCTCATAGGTGTATTAATAGTCGTGATTAGAGATTATATATTGTCGATAATCTATAAGATGCTTGAAAGTGAAAGTAGTGAGTTAGGGATATAAAGTGTGGACACCGTGCCAAAAATAAAAGTTATACTTGTGGCCAATAGCGCCAATGAAATGAAATGATGTGTGAAGAATTATGAAATGAGCCTTGATTCAACTATTCCAAATTGACTCCAAAAATAGAATTATCCAAAAGCTTATGTACTCAAGTCATATCCAAATGTGGTTGTTCTTACTAATGCTATGCTTGGTAGGTATTTCCAATATGTTTTGAGTTCTTACATATTCGTGAGTTGAAGTTGTGTATTGCCCTTTTGGGGAAAGGTATTTCAAGAGTATTCTATATGATGATGTTTATGAAGATAACCCTTGAAAATAAAGAAATGAAAGTGCAGAATATGATATACGGCCACAGTGCCATGAATGAAGAATAATATGTATGGCCAAGGGAGACAATAATATAATAATGTTGTAAGTAGTTGAAAGTAATTGTGAAGTGATATATGGTGTGAAAGGTTATGAGATTAACGTATTTATACTTATGTTTCCAATATGCTATAAGCTCTTACGCCCTCATGAAGACAGGCTATGGTGTTCCTAAATATTTTAAATGTTCTTAATTTCCTATGACCACCCATGTCAAGTAAAGTAAGTGGAAGTATGAACATGAAATGTGGTCGTTACCTAAATGAGAATTATGAAGTGTTGTATGTCCCAATAGTTTCAACTATAGTTGTCTCCTTCTAAAATAATATATGTAAATGACTTCGATTGTTAAGTCCCCAACAGTTATGAACCTAGCTAATGACCTCAAGATGTCAAGTGAGTGAATAACGAGATGAAAGGGAGATGTCCTATGCTAAATGATAATGAACCTTAAGAAATAAAATTGTACTCATGTGCCATTGAAATCAATTTATTGATTCACCATGCATGTGTTAATGTAATGAGCTGTGTTTCTCCATGATGAGCATGAACATAAAGTATTCCAATGATATGGGAAATTACGACCTTAAATGTAATGTTAATCATGTCGCTTTGAGTTTATATATGGTATTGTGATACACCTCCACCCCCATATATTGGGGTGAGGTGATAGGGCCGCTTTGTGTAGTTATTGTGGCATTGTGATACACCTCCACCCGCATATATTGGTGTGAGGCGGCAGGTCCACTTTGTGTACTGATTATGGTATTGTGATACACCTCTACCCGCATATATTAGGGTGAGGCGGCAGGGCCTCTTTGTGTAGAGATTATGGTATTGTGATACACCTCCACCTGCATATATTGGGGTGAGGCGGCAGGCCTCTTTGTGTAGAGATTGTGGTATTGCGATACACCTCCACCCGCATATATTGGGGTAAGGAGGCAGGGCCTCTTTGTGTAGAGATTGTGGTATTATGATACACCTCCACCCGCATATATTGGGGTGAGGCGACAAGGCCGCTTTGTGTAGAGATTGTGGTATCGTGATACATATCCACTCGCATATATTGGGGTGAGGCGGCAGAGCCGCTTTGTGTAGAGATTGTGCTATCGTGATAGACCTACACCCGCATATGTTGGGGTGAGGCGACAAGGCCTCTTTGTGTAGAGATTGTGGTATCGTGACACATCTTCACTCGCATATATTGGGGTGAGGCGGCAGAGCCGCTTTGTATAGAGATTGTGCTATCGTGATAGACCTACACCCGCATATGTTGGGGTGAGGCGACGTGGCCTCTTTGTGTGAAGATGGCTATAGAGGATCCCTACTTAAAATCTATAAATGTTATTGGAAGCTCCTAATAAATTTGCTTGAATTTAACGACTATCTAAGCCCTTTTTATTATTACCATGATTTGTCATATTCATGTTGTATTTCTAAGTCCTTGAATAGGTATATTGTGTATGGAATCCTATGGACGGTCTATGAAATGCATAGGTGTATTGTGTATGAAATGTATAGGTGTATGGTACAAATAACTACTATGGACGGTCTATGAGACTCATAGGTGTATAATATGATATGTGAACACTAAGGACGGTCTATGATATATATATATATATATATATATATATATATGTGTGTGTGTGTGTGTGTGTGTGTGTGTGTGTGTGTGTGTAAAATAAGAGAGGAAGGTGCCACTTTCATTGGCCTTGTTTGTACATGTTATTTCAATTACATTATATTATATATTCCATGTATAGTTCATATGGCTAAGTTGATCCTAAAAGAAGTTTAGAATGATGGAAGTATAATAAGACTTGAAATGTGATTCTATGAGATGTTTCGTAGTTTCTTGATGTACTTTATTTGCCTCTTATTTGCGTTACTGTATTTTCATATGTTGTTTTGACTGCCTTACATATGAGTACTATTCCACATGTACTCACGTCCCTTTTGCCGGGGGCGCTGCATCTTTTAATGGATGCAGGTATACTTCTACAGGATGATATGGATCTTTGATAGGGATCTTCTTCACTAATCAACTTATGGTGAGTCCACTACAGTTGTAGTGGGTGTTTGGGTCTAGTTTATTTTATATATTTAGGTATCTATTGTCATAGAAGCTCCATGTACACTGTGGGCTATGTAATTAAAGATTTGAGTTTTGTCATGTATTTATGTTCACAATATCTATGAGGCTATGCACCCATAATAAGAAAGATTATAGGCCATTGAGCCTAATGTATTCAATTTAAAATCATAATCTAATGATGTTTTGATAAATCATGAATGAGTTATGATGAGATGTTAATGTAAATTAGGCTTTCTCGACCGGGTTTACTCGGTTGAGCACCGGTCGCACTACCCGAATTCGGGGCATGACAACATGGCAATAAGGAATAAACATGTGATAAAACAGTAAAGTGATCAGAATACAATTAAAGTACCAGAGAGACCAAATTAAGGAAAATGAATGACAACCAAATAATCAAGCTATTATAATACAAGGTTTACAACAAAAATCACCCCGAGGTACCACACCTCATAATCACAAGTCACGAGTCCTAAATCACAAATCATATACATATGGCACCTCGTGCCCACATTCTCAAACACAAATGCACGGATAACTCACGTGCTGAACGGACAACTCATGTGCTAATATCATAATCCATGCATGGCACCTCGAGCTCACATTATCAATCACAGCCGTACAGACAACTCACGTGCTGGACGGACAACTCATGTTCTAGTATCACACTCCACACATGACACTCGTTCCTACATTATCAATCACAACCGCATGGACAAATCGTGTTCTACATAAACAATTCACATGCCAATATCTTAATCAGTCCAACATGGTCACAGTCTCACTATCATGATCCATCCGGCGGTGGTCACATGCATAATATCACAAAGATAGTATATATACAAGAATACATGTGCATGATCAATGGATATCAATATTCATACTCCCGAACTGGTATAAATGACATGTTACGGTGCATGTATGTGCAAGTATACTATTACAGGCTAAGTCAACAAGTAATATCAAAGATATCGAGTATCCTATTGGACAAAACACAATAAGTCACGTTATGTGTATGGCACATACAAGGAAAATCATACCATCATACGAATATCATCAATAATATGCCCCCAGGCCATCACATAGCATCCCTGACATAGTCCCTCTTGTCTCGCCACGTGCGCAATAATAAAGTAAATGCCCGCCTTGTCTCGCCACACACGCATCAATAATTATCCCACCTTGTCTCACCACAAGTACAAACCCGATACATACATACATACATACATATATATATATATATATATATATATATATATATATATATATATATATATATATATATATATATATATATATATATATATATATATAGAAGCCCCCCTTGTCTCGCTGCATATGCAATATCAATAATAACGATAGTACGGCTGAATCCAAGTGCAAACACCCCGATAATTCGCTCAACATGCCCAACACAATAACACAACATATAACCTCGCACCACACGTGACCATATGCCACAACAATGCCAAAAACGTAGTATCAATATCACAACAATACACAGCTCACGGATCAAAAACAATGAGTACAAAGACAATAACAATAACAAAAGAATACGGGAAGTAAATAAACACAAGAATTACAACAACATAATGGAACGAACGAATAACCTCAACAATGGAAGATATAACATGTAATAACAACCTCATTTAATGAATATAAGAATAACCTCGGCAATAAAAGATAGCACATGTAATAACAACTCTAATTAAACCATATACGAGTAAATTCAACAATGAAAGATAGAACATGTAATAACAATTTCAATTAACGCATATAAGAGTAAATTCGATAATAAAAGATAGAACGTGTAATAACAACTTCAATTAAAGCATATACGAATAAATTTGACAATGAAAGATATAATATGATATGACAACTTCAACTAAATGCATATAAGAAACCTAAGAGTCTAAACCAGTCAATTTCCACTTATAAGACTGTGTACACACTCGTCTCCTCGTGTATACGTCTTCCACGTAATCCAAATACTATAATTAAATCAAACCCTACAGGGTAGTTCCTCCACAAAAAGTTAGACAAGATACTTACCACAATTAGGCCATATCAATACTCAAAAATAGTCTTTTCCTTAAAATTAACCGCTGCATGACTCAAATCTAACTAAAAACAACTTAATATCATCAGAAAATGCAAGAGAAACCACTTTCAATTAATAAAGTTAAGATCTTAACACAATTTTTCAAAAGTCAATCCTGACTCGCCAGTTAAACCCCGAGTCCAAGGGTAGATCTCGACTACCCATAACTCCACGAGTTCATATATGTGTTTATTTTTCAAATTCAAGTCCAATATGACATTCAAATCTCAAATTTTTATTTTTTTAAAATATAGACAAAAATACCCAAAATTTCTCTTCAAATCTCATGATTTAGATGTTAAATCTCATAAATAATTATGTAATTTAATCGAAAGTTGATCAAAATCACTTACCTAGTAGTTTGGTATGAAGATATCTCCTCAATATCGCCTCCCACCAAGTCTAGGGCTCAAAAGGTGATAAAATGAGACTAAGTCCCGAAATACAAAACATATAACCAGGTGCAAATGTTGCATTTGCGACTAGGGGTTCACAAATACGAACCCTCATCAAAACGGAGAATCCTTCGCAAAACCGAAGCTCGAACAGTTCTGAACAAATCACAAAAGCGACAGAATATGTTGCAAATACGAACCCTGGCTTTTCGCAAAAGCGGCCAGTTGGCACAAAAGCGACCTCCCCCCGGCCCAAGTCTCTATCGCATTTGCGAGGCTGACTTCACAACTGCGAAGCCGGCCAGTCCAAAGCTTCTTCGCAAATGCGACCATTGTTAAGCAAAAGCGATAGTCGCAAATGCGGCCCTCATCTCACAAATGAAAGAATAGAAACACCATCAAATCCGAACCTTCCACAAAGCTCTATGGAACGTGTCTGAAACTCACCCGCGCCCCCAGGCTCCACACCAAGCATCCAAACAACTTTAAAAATATCGTACGAACTTGCTCGCATGATCAAAACACCAAGAAAACGTCCGAAACCACGAATCGGACACCAAAATAGATGAAAATCACAATGAACTTCAAGAACTTCTAAAAACACAACCATGCGTCTGATTCCTATCAAACCAACTCAGAATGACACCAAATTTTGCAGACAAGTTTCAAATAACAAAACGGACCTATTCCAAGTCCCGAAACCAGAATCTAAACCCGATAGAAATAAAATAAAACCATGGTCTAAGTTTAAAAAAACTCTAAACCTTTAAATTGTCAACTTTTGCCAGCAAGTACCAAATCACCCTAGAAACTTTCGAATCAAATTCTGGGCATACGCTAAGTCCAAAGTCACCATCCGAACCTAACGGAACCATCAAAACTCCGATCCGAGATTAAATATCTATAAGTCAAACTTGGTCAACTCTCCTAACTTAAGGCTTCTACCATAAGAATCACCCTTCCAAATCAATCTGAATCGCTAGAAAATCAAAACAGACCATATACGCAAGTCATAATATATAACATAAATATAATAAAGACCTTAAACCACCGAACGAAACGTTAAATCCCAAAATGACCAATCAGGTCGTTACATTCCCCCGTACTTAAACATACATTTGTCCTCGAACGTGCCAAGAGTCTCTCCAAAGCAACCAAATCACTGTATTAACTCACCATACACATTCACACAGGTGATCCCAAGTCACCCCAGCTGTGTAAGCCTAACAACACCATAACGACTGAAGATTATTCCTTCCACCCATACCGATAAACCTTAGAACCAAATTTCAACATCTACCAAAGCCCGATTCTCACATAAACATAATTGTCACGACCCAAAATCCAACTAGTCGTGATGGTACCTAACCCAGCCCGCTATGTAAGCCAATTAGCAATAATCCAATTCAAATGAGATTTAATGAGAGAAATAATGATAATATATTGAACTTTTATACAAAATTCCCAAGTACTGGTAGTACAAATCATGAGCTTATACGATTTAGAATTTACAAAGCTAATATGAAAAACATAAATCATCTGTCCGAAATCTACATAAACGGATTTTCATAAATCTAACGCTACCATGAATAAGAGGCAGCTATAACCGTAACACAAGTACTTCTTTAATGCAAGCTTTCGCCATACACAACAACATCAACTTCAAATCTGCACGTAAGGTGCAAAGTGTAGTATGAGTACAATTGACACCATGCACATAATAAGTAACAAACCTAACCTTAGGTTGAAAGCGGTGATGATCTTGGACAAACGGTCTGAGTCCAACACCAATGGCCAACAACTACTCATAACAATATAATAAAAGCAGTACAAGAACAACTCAAAGATATGATACTCAGCTCATCCACAGTTACGGAAACAAATAGGCATGCTTCTCAAGTATAACAGTAAAAATCAAATCTTTCACCAAATTTACCAAAATGTGAGTATATCAGAAAACTGTGATTTTTTCCTAAAAACTTTCAACAACAGATAAAATATTTCAATCTCAGATAACATGAATAAGGTACATCTCTATGCCTACATGTCAATATGCATGTGAAATTATGAATGTCACAAAACTATGTAACATGAGGAAACACATCTGTATGCCTGTATGTCAAGTATGCATGTCAAATGCAATGCGTCACAGTGATGAAATCATGTACTCACACTCTTGAAGTACTCAATGTCACTGTCTCACACTCCCACTCATCACACTCTGTCACTCAGCACACTTAGTCACTCAGCACACTCAATCACTCAGCACTATACGAAGCTTGCTGCGATGCGCAGTACAATCCCATAAATAGTAATAAAGCCTATAAGGCTTGTTGCGCTGTGCAACCCGATTCATAAATAGCTATAAGGCTGTTGCAAGGTGCAACCTAATCCACATATAGCCATAAGGCCTGTTGCGGTGTGCAACCCAATCCACATATAGCCATAAGGCCTGTTGTGGCGTGCAACCCGATCCATACATAATAATATATATAAAGCCAGTGTGGCCTGCTGTAGCGTGCAACCCGATCCACTCAATATCACCCACAATTCAGCACTCAGGCCCAAATTGAGTCATCAACCTCTCCAATCTATCGGGCTCATAAATCTCATGCCAAACAACCCAAAAAATGATAACATGATGTGACAAAAAATGATAACGGACACTGAGATATGATATGCCAATGAATGACTAAGATTGAGTATGCAAATGATATATAAGCAAATAAGTCAACAGTAGAATCCTAACAGGATAAACGTGTAGCATAAACATGGTTTCTAACATGGATCATAGCTCAATTACTCTAGCACATATAAATTTCATAGGTAAAAATAAGATAGAATACTACAGGGTACCATAAAATTATCCGAGTCATAATATACACGATGCACGCTCACACGCCCATCACCTAGCATGTGCGTCGCCTCAGCATAAAACACATAACACGTATATTCAGGGGTTCATATCCTCAGCACCAAGTTTAGAAGTGTTACTTAATTTGAACAAGCCGAATCAAATACCGAGTAAGCTAATCGATACTCCAACAATGCCATCCCATGCATATCGACCTCCGAACGGCTTAAAACAAGCCAAAAGCAACTCAGAACATCAAATACCAAAGGAAACAAACCCAATCGATAAAGGACGAATCTTTAATCAAAAGCCCAAAGTCAACCAAAACAAGTCAAACCCAGGCCCATACCTCGAAAATCGACAAAATCACAAAATCCAATAACCCATTTAATTACGAGTCCAACCATACTAGTTTCACTCAAATCCAACTCCGAATCGATGTTCAAAACCCAAAATTTCACTTTATAAAATTTTGGATAAAAACCCCCAATTACTCTTTTGAAATCATCAATCAAATGCCAAAAATAAGGATAGATTCATGAAATATAATCAAAACTGAGTAGAGAACACTTACCCTAATCCATATGGTGAAAATTGCCTCAAACATTGTCCAAATCCGAGGTCTATAGCTCAATATATGATAGAAATGGACAACTCTAGATTTTATAGCTTCTGCCCAGGAAATTTCGCATTTGCAAAAGAATAGCCGCTTTTGTGGCGTCGCTTTTGCGACCAAAATTCTGCTTTTGTGGAGAAGCACAAGATACCCACCCTTCGCACTTGCGGAACAAGCTTTGCTCCTACGCAAATGCAGGTGCGAACAAAATTCACGCATTTGCGTCCAAACATACCGTATCTGCTTCTTTGCAGATGCGAAGAAAATTCTGCATTTGCAGTCTCTTGCTCCCAGCAACACTCTTTGTTTCTGCGATGCCACTGTCACTTTTGCGGCTCCGCATCTTCGCCCATAGCTTCGCAGGTGCGGTAACACCAGAACTGTTACACCCTATGTTTCGTTTCGTGAAAGTACATCGTAAGTCAATTGATGTGAGCTTGGAAATGAGATTCTCTTTGAAAGTGTATAAAGTGATCTAATGATATTACATACGGTATTTTTGTTCAACATACAAACGACTAGGTTGAGGACGAATGCACTTAAACATGAGAAAGGAGATTTTGGACAAACAAAACGAGTTGCTTGCTTACCCGACGTGCCTGCTTCACCAACTTACTTTGCGTCCTACTTGCTTGAGCTACTCAACACATGCCTAAAGTATTTAATGAGGATGAGACACATTTTTCAAAATGGAAAAAGGATCAACATGAATCACCTACTTGATTAAGTAGGTGACAAGTAGGTGCATCACCTACTTAGAGCTTGTGGATCAAATTAAAACTGAATGGAAAAGGATAGAGATGGGCAAGTCTTGGGGCAGCCCAAGACCCATCTTCCTAAGCCCATTAGTGGGGCCATATAAACATAGATATATCTCAATTTAACTTAAAAAATAATTCATAACCCCTATCTCTATTGCAACATGAAGGAGCTCTAGAATATCAGCCCAAGATCTCTCTCAAAGTTATTCTAGTATTCAAGACCAAATCCACAAGTTGGTAAGATGATTTATCTCTTGGAAGATCAAGATCACCTAGTTATCTCTATACTTTGTTGTTTGGGATAAAGAGCTTATTTGAGCTTGAAGTAAAGCTTAGTTGGATGCGTATTCTTGCTGCTAAGGTAAGGTTTAACTTCTTCTATATGTATTTAAGATCATCTATGTATATCTAGTTGATTTGATAAAGGAAACTTGTGAAGTAAGTTGAACTTCATGTTGAAGTGTTGTAGTTGCTCAACTATTTTGGAGTTGAATTCTTGATGTTTATGGCTGGAAGTAAGTGGAAATAACTTAAGAATACTATTTCTATTGTGATTGATGTGTTTGGAAGAAGAGAAGGCTTGGAAAGTGCAAGTTAGAACTTGGTTGTTTGGTGAGATGGTGTGGACTATTTTGGTGATGTATTGTAATGAATATGATGTTAGATATTGATATATATATATGTTTGTTGAGATTCTGGACATGTTTGTCTTGTTTGTGGATTTGAGGAAAATGAAAAGAATAAGTGGAGGTGCTGTCCAAAATTTCGTAGATGAGCTAGTCGCTCATTTGTGTTGAGTTCTAGCTTCCGTAAGCTTAACAATGGTCCCTTATTGTTTGTTGTAGATTGAAGTACTAAAGGGATAAGCCGACGTCGTGTGGTTAGGTAAACGATAAAGGTCTCAGAAAATACGTAAGTTGATAAAGTTTATTTAACGATAGTAATCATAGGCATAAGGATTTTATGACATCCCGAGAGATCTTATTGACTTACTTCTCATGCATTGTATTCATTTATACATGTACATTGACCCATGACCAGATGGCGTTATATATGCGTATATTATATGTATATGGGGTATGGGGAAAGGTTATGGTTTATATATGCATCACGACCTGATCAGCTAGTATACATTGATGATTTCGTCCACAGAGGCCGAGATGATATGATGGGATGCCCTTAGAGACTTGATGATGTTATGTACTCATGTACCTATGCATGGTATGACATTTACACATATATGCATGGCATCGTAAATGATTCACGATTCACAGAGATATTCAGACTTACATATTGAGTTCTTTACACCATGTTGCTTTCATGCCTTACATACTCGGTACTTTATTTGTACTGACATCCCTTTTGCCCGAGGACACTGCGTTTCATGCCCGCAGGTCCTGATATAGAAGTTGGCAATCCTCCTAGTAGGCTATCAGCTCAGTAGAAGGTGTTGCTGCACTCCACTTGCTCCGGAGTTGCCTATTTGGTCAGTATGATTTGGACATGTATTAATTGGTATGGCGGGGCCCTGTCCTGACCCTTATGACGTTTATGTACTCTTAGAGGCTTGTAGACAGATGTCATGTATATGTATACTTGTATGGATTTATCGGCCTATGTTTTGAGTGTACAAATGATCATGTCAGTCTTATAGCCCCGTACGTCACGTGTATAAGTTTCTATATCATGTTGGATCGTCCTATGTCTAGTATTCCCTTATGTTCTATTCCAGTTATCTCATGATGTCCCTTCTGGCACATTTACCTAAGATGGTGTGATAAGAAAGATATGTTACATTGGTACTCGGTTGAGTAAGGCAACGGGTGCCCGTCGCGGCCCTCTAATTTGGGTCGTGACAAAAGTGATATCTGGGCACTTCTGTCCTAGGGAGTCTACAAGCCATGTCTACTAGAGTCTTGTTTATGGATATGTTGTGCACCACACTTATAAGTAGGAGGCTACAACTCAATATATGGTAAACGTAGGAGACACGCCCTTCGCACCTGCGGAACAAGCTCCGCTCCTACGCAAACACAGGTGTGAACAAAATTTAGGTTGACAGTCCTCCTAGTTGGCTATCAGTTCAGCGGAAGGTGTTGCTACACTCCACTTGCTCGGAGTTGCCTATTTGGTCAGTATGATTGGGACATGTATTGATTGGTATGTCGGTGCCCTGCCCCGACTCTTATGTTATTTACGTAATCTTAGAGGCTTGCATATAGATGTCAAGTATATATATACTTGTATGGATTTATCGGCCTATATTTTGAGTGTACAAATGATCATGTCAGCCTTATAGGCCCGTATGTCATGTGTATAAGTTTCTATATCATGTTGGGTCGTCCTATGTCTAGTATTCTCTTATGTTCTATTCTAGTTATCTCATGATGTCCCTTCTTGCCCATTTACCTATGATGGTGTGATAAAAAAGATATGTTACGTTGGTACTCGGTTGAGTAAGGCAATGGGTGCCCATCGTGACCCTCTGATTTGGGTCGTGACAAAAGTGATATCAGAGCATTTCTGTCCTAGGGAGTCTACAAGCCGTGTATAGTAGAGTCTTGTTTATGGGTGTGTTGTGCACCACACCTATAAGCAGGAGGCTACAACTCAATATATGATAAACGCAGGAGACCCTCCCTTAGCACCTGCGGAACAAGATCCTCTTCTATGCAAACGCAGATGTGAACAAAATTCACGCATCTACGCTACCCTTCGCTTCTGCACCCAAACATACATCTGCGCCTTCGCAGATGGAAAGAAAATTCCGCATTTACGGTCTCTTGCTCCCAGCAACACTCTTCTCTTTTGTCATGCCACTACCTTTTTTGCAGCTCCACACCTACGCCCACAGCTCTGCAGGTGCGGTCACAACAGAACCCCTGCCAAACCAGCCTTAGCCAAAATGATCCAGAACGATCCGAACCTCGTCCGAAACTCATCCGAACAAATCGGGACCCCGTCTGAATATTCCAACAAGTCCCATAACATAACATGGACCTACTCGAGGCCTCAAATCATGCATAACAACATCGAAACACCGAATCACACCTCAAATCAAAAATAATGAACTACGAATCTTTCAACTTCCAAAACCCGTGCCGAAACATATCAAATCAACTCGGAATGAACTCAAATTTTGCACACAAGTCCCAAATTACACAACAAATCTATTCCAATTTCCGGAACCATAAGCCGAATCCTATATCATCAAAGTCAACTCTCGGTAAAACTTATGAATATTCCAAACCTTTAAATTTTCAACTTTAGCCAATTAGTGCCGAAACCTTCTAGAAATATCCAAATTCAAATACGGGCAGATGCCCGAGTCCAAAATCACCATTCAGACCTAATGGAACCATCAAAACTTCGATCCGGGGTCAAATATTCAAAAGTCAAACTTGGTCAACTCTTCCAACTTAAAGCTTCTTAGTTGAGAATTATTCTTCTAAATCAGTTCCCGAATAATTTGAGAACCAAGACCGACGATTCACACAAGTTATAATACATCATACGATGCTGCTCAAGACTTCAAATAGCTGAACGAAATGCAAATGCTCAAACTGACTGGCTGGATCGTTACATGTATCAACCTAAACCAGTTGCAACAAATCATAGGTATGCTCACAAGGTATAACCCTATGACGCAACACATCACCTATGTGCCCATAACAATAACTCTGACCACAATAGTTGCCCGTCACCAAACCTAGAATCGGTAAATTGCCTCATAACGACCAAAACCTTTTTCCAAACCTTCACAACACCGATAATGATATAAGAAACATGTGAAAGCTCATAACCACTCACCCGACCAAAATGCTACACCAAATGCCTCCTAGACACATACCTCGCAATCCCGATCCAACCAATAGAACTCGAATATTATTGCATATAAACGAAAACACATGTGAGAACCGCCCCGCAAGCTCAACAGATACCACCACAAAGCGCAATACTATGAACCCATCACACAAAGGAGAAACAAAACACACGAAATAGGCACAAATGATCATATCCCAATATATAACTCCGTTGCGATGCGTGACCCAATCCAAATACCAGTCCACATGGATTACCTCGAGCCATGATGCTCACAATCAACAACCATATACGTACCAATCAACAAACGCGCGAAACGCATGACCATAAATATAAAGAAACAGATATCTCTATATACCACCAACAGGAAGACCGTAACCAAGGCGTAATAAGCCATTCAACACCCCAAGGGTCCTATCGCTCAAATTTTCCAAAAGACCCAAATGGAACTGTATCATGTGCAAATAGTCAACAATCTCCCAACCCATCGTATCATAGAAGAGTAACACCAGGAGCATATCAGAACACTAATAAGATTAACTCTAACCAATGACAATATCCCTCAACTATGGTTGTGATGTAGAATGTACATTCTCATTAGGCCTACCAGCGACCTCTAAATCAGTTCCGATCCTCCCAAAATAGGTAGATAACCTCCAAAAGCCCACTAAACACTGTATTTCCTCTAAAACACCCAATAATGTCACAACCGGGATACCTACTCTAAAGATACCTTCTGTGAATCTGAGTTGTTTCCCTAACCTTTTTGATATTGAAATGTATAATTAATAATGGCGCTGAAATACCGCAAGTCTTAGCACTAACCCATGCAAACCTCAGATCTTAGCCATAGGCAATTTTGTGGAATTCTCCCATACCACATATATACCTCAGACCAAAACTACTATAACACCTGACCATGCAATCTAATCATCGATAGTAGACTCCCTCATTTGGCGCAAAGCCATAGGGCACAACATTCGATGATCCACAATACCAACCTTCATCAACTCATGTAGCACCAATCATAAGATACCCCAAATCATCTACTGAGAGCATATCCAACCTCGTGACAGTCAAGCCCGCTTGCTTTAGTGCCTTCAATAATAATATGTACCTTTCACTAAATAGAAGTCCCATACAAAACACATAACCTCTAATACTAGCCTCCCCTCAACATTCTCCCAAGTTTTGTGTTTTGTATGAGACTAGGTGCCATAGTGATCCCAAGTTCGTACTCACCAACCAGATGCCCAAACCCACTGTACCCCACACGTGAACACCTGAAAGATCTACTAATATATCCACGTCCTTAGTGGAAAATACCTTGAGACAATGATCGAGCATCCATAGCCCCCTCGTAGTTCATCCGTAGCATAAAAAGCCTTCGGTGCATAACTGATATCGAGTGCAAAATATCATATACAAGTGAATGTAAAATAATATAAGATATATGCTTCAAGCTGAATCAATGCTGCATGATAAGGAATGGAAGAAGTGGAATTTCCTAATAGTTCTATAGCCTCTCAAAAATAAGTACATATGTCTTCGTATCGATTCCCAAGACTCTACTAAACTTGCTTGTGACTCGTAGAACCTTTGAACTTAGAGCTCTGATACCAACTTGTCACGACCCAAAATTTCACCTTAAGGATCACGATGGTACCTAGTCTCTAAAATTAGGTAAGTCGATCGCTTACAATAGTGAAACCAATTAAACATGATATAATGAAACAAAATTTAATATAAATAAGAAATTTGAAGGTGATACATGTCAACACAACAATAATCACTACAATCCCCAAGACTAGGTAGTACAGAGTCACGAACTCTAGCGGAATACATATAAATGTCTCAAAATACAATACTTCTCTAATAAACATTTGACAGTATAAATGTAACAGAAAGGACTCCAATGAACTGTGACGGTCAAGCAGCTCTACCTTGAGTCCTTACGATCAAGAAGTTAACTCTACCTGAGTCTGCTATCCCCAATAGCTAGATCTGCAAAAGAATATTCATAAGTGTAGTATGAGTTCACCACGGTCGGTACCCAGTAAGTATCAAGACTAACCTCGGTGAAGTAGTGATAAGGTACAAGTCAAGACACCTCATATACATAATAACCTATGCAGAATATCAATATAAAGCTAATAATGGAAATCAGTACACGACAACAAGGAATAAATATGTGATAAAAAAATAAAATGATCAGAACACAGTTAAAGTACCAAAGAGACCAAATTAAGTAAATGAATGACAATCAAATAATCAAGTTGTTCTAATACAAGGTTTACGACAAAATTCACCCGAGGTACCACAACTCATAATCACAAGTCACGAGTCTTAAATCACTAATCATATATACATGGCACCTCGTTTCCACATTCTGAACCACAGCTGCACAGACAACTCACATGCTGCACAAACAACTCACATGCCAATATCACAATCCACATATGGACCTCGTTTCCACATTATCAATCACAACTGCACGCACAACTCACATGATGTACAGACAACTCACGTGCCAATATCACAATCCACACATGCAACCTCGCACCCATATTATCAATCACAACCGCTCGGACAACACACGTTCTACACAAATAACTCACGTGCCAATATAATAATCGACACATGGAAAATCATGCCCATATTATTAATCATAACCGCATGAACAACTCACGTGCTGCACGGACAACTCACTTGCCAATATCTCAATCCGCCTGGCATGGTCACAGGCTCACTATCATAATGCGTCTGGTGTGGTCACATGCTTAATATCACAAAGATAGCAGATATTCAAGAATACACGTGCATGATCAATGAATATTAAGTTTCATACTCCTAAACTGGCATAAATGTCATGTTATGGTATATGCATGTGCAAGTGTACTATTACAACCCAAGTCAATAGTAATATCAAAGACATTGAGTAGCCTATTGGAAACAACACAACAAGTCACGTAATGTGCATGACACACACAAGGCAAATCACACCATCACTTGAATAACATAAATAATATGACCCCAAGTCATCACATATCATCTTTGACATAGCCCCCTTGTCTTGCCGCGTGCTCAAGAATGAAGTAAATTTCCACCTTGTCTCGCCACACACATCAATAATTATCCTACCTTGTCTCGCCATATGCGCAACCCGATATATATATATATATATATATATATATATATATATATATAGCCCCTTGTCTTGCTGCATGTGCAATATCAATAATAATAGCATGACAGAAACCTCGTGCAAACACCCTGACAATCCGCTCAACAGGCCCACATATTCCAAAAACACAACAACATAGCATATTAACTCGCACCACACATGCCTATGTGCCACAACAATACCAAAACAATAGTACCAATATAATAATAATACGCAACCTACAACTCAACAACAATGAGTACGAAGACATCAACAATTACACAAGAATGTAGAATGTAAATCAATACAAGAATTACAACATCATAATGGAACAGACAAATAACCTCAACAATGAAAGATATAACATGTAATAACAACCTCACTTAATGCATATAAGAATAAACTTGGCAATAAAAGATAGAACATGTAGTAACAACTTCAATTAAAGTATATAAGAGTAAATTCATCAAGAAATAATAGATCTCGACTACCCCGGTCAGCCCGGTCAAAACCTGAGTCCAAGGGTAGATCTCGACTACGCATAACCTCACGAGTCTATATATGTATTTTGTTTTCAAATTCGAGTCCAATATGATTCTCAAATCTTAAATTTTTATTTTACAAAACATAGACAAAAATCCCCAAAATTGCTCTTCAAATCTTATGATTTAGATGTTAAATCTCATAAATAATCATGTAATATAATTAACAGTTGATCAAAGTCACTTACCTAATAGTTTGGTATGAAGATCTCTACTTACAATCTCCTCCCACTGAGTTTAGGACTCAAAAAATGATAAAATGATTCCCAAAATACAAAACATATAACCTGGTGCAGATGTCGCATTTGCAACTAGGGGTTCGCAAATGCGAACTCCCACAAAAGTGGAGAATCCTTCACAAAAGAAAATCTTGAATAGTTCTTAACACATCGCAAAAGCGACAGAATATGTAGCACATGCGAAACCTAGCTTTTCACAAAAGTGGGCAGTTTGTAGCAAAAGTGACCTTCCCCAAGCCCAGGCCTCAATCGCATTTGTGAAGATGGCTTCGCAAATGCGAAGCCTGCTAGTCCACAACTACTTCGTAAATACAGCCATTGTTATGCAAAAGTGATAGTCGCAAATGCGGACCTCATCTCCCAATTGCGAGAACAGTAACACCAGCAAATTTGAACCTTCCACAATACTCTCCGGAATGCGTCTGAAACTCACCCGAGCCCCTAGGGTTCCACATCAGCATCCACCGGAGTCTAAAAATATCATACAAACTCGCTTGCTCGATCAAAGTAACAAGATAACATCCAGAATGATCAATCAGGCACCATAACACATGAAAATCACAATGAACTTCAAGAACTTCTAAAAACAAAACCACGCGCCCGATTCCTATAAAACAAAATCGTAATGACACCAAATTTTGCAAATAAGTTTCAAATAACAAAATAAACCTATTCCAAGTCTTGAAAACAGACTCCGAACTAGATATCTATAAAGTCAAACCATGGTCAAACTTAGAAAAATTCTAAACCTTCAAATTGCCAACGTTTGCCAAAAAACACCAAATCAACCTAGGAACTTCCAAATCCAATTATGGGCATATACTATAATGACCTAGCCGGTCGTTTCGAGAGTTGTAGCCCCGTTCCCCCATTTGCTTATTCTTTTGTTCTTTATAGTTGTTATATGACTTATCGGGTTAGTTGGTTCGGGTCCGGAGAGAATTCAGGGTGAATTGAGACACTTTGTCTCTTAATTAAAAGTTTAAGTTGGAAAAGTCAACTGGATATCGACTTATATATAAACGACCTCAGAATTGAATTTTGATAGATCTGTTAGCTCCGTTGGGTGATTCTGGGATTAAGTGCGTGTCCGGATTTTGATTTGGATGTCGTGGGTAGAATTAGGCTTGAAATGGCGAAAGTTGGAATTTTAGAAAGTTTGATTGGTAGTGAACTTTTTGATATCGGGGCTGGATTCCGATTTCGGATGTTAAAGTAGGTTCATAGGGTCATTTGTGACTTATGTGGAAAATTTGAGGTCAATCGGACGTGATTTAATAGGTTTCAGCGTCGTTTGTAGAATTTAGAAATTTCAAAGTTCATTAGGCTTATATCCGTGTGTAATTCATGTTTTGGATGTTATTTGAGGATTCGACTAAGTTCGTATGATGTTTTGGGACTTGATGGTATGTTTGGTTGAGACCCCGGGGGCCTCGGGTGAGTTTCGGGTGGTTAACGGATCATTTTTGGACCTTGGTTGATGGTTGATGGTTGATGTCTGCTGCTGTAGTTTTTTGGTTTCCTCTTACGCGTTCGAGAGAGGAGCCTTGCGTTCGCAAAAGTTAATTGTGATCTGGGAATTTTTGTTTTTCGCGTTCGTGAAGAAGAGGACGCGAACGCGAAGGTGTAGTCTGTGTGTGCATTGCAAACACTTGAGTGGTGTCGCATTCGCGAAGAGGAGTGAGGCAGCTGGGGACCCCCAACCTTTTGGTCTACGTGTTCGTGAGGCATGTGTCGCCTTCGTGAAGGTCAGAGTTAGTAAAGCATCATGTTCACAAAGCGTCGGTCGCGTTCGCGATTAAGGAAATCTGGGCAACAGTATTTAATTTCAAAAACGAAGGTTTAAACCCATTCTTCATATTTTGAGCTAGAGACCACGAATTTGGGCGATTCGTGAAGGGATTTTCATGGCTTTTATTGGGGTAAGTGATTCTTATTTGGTTTTGGATAAATTCCATGATTGTGTCTTTAATTCCATCATCTAATTTGTGATTTGGTGTGGAAAATGGGGAAAAAAGAGGAAGTGTTCTTGAGTTAGATTTTTGAGGTTTTGAATGAGATTTTGTTATCAGATTTGAGTAAAGTTGGTATGGTTAGACTTGTGAGTGAATGGGCTTTTGGTTTTTGTGACTTTTGTCGGATTTTGAGACATGGGCCTGGGGGATGGGTTCGGGTCAATTTCGGATTTTTGGCTATAATATAGTACGTTTCTTGTGGAATTGGTCCCTTTACCCTATATTGACTGTATTGTACTACATATGGCTAGATTCTGGACGTTTGGAGACCGATTTGAGAGGCAAACTCATTTTGGAGTAGAGTTTCGCTCGGTTTGAGGTACGTAACACTTTCAAACTTGGTTCTGAGGGTTCAAAACCCCGAATTATGTGTTATGTGATTGGTATTGAGGTGACTCACATGTCAAATGACGGGCGTGCGGGCATGCACCGTGAGAATTATGACCTGGTTGATTCTATGGCACCGTATAGTGACTCTATCTTGTTGATATCCGTGTTTTCATCATGTGATAAAGTAATTGAGCTGTCAATCATGCTATATATCATGTTTAGGCTTTATGCCAGTACTGTTAGGATGCCTAGTGGTCGTGCCTTGTTGTCATCTCACTGATTTCATTGATATTTTGTATTCAGTCATGTTCAGGCATTTCATATCATATCTCAGTCTCAGTTGTTATTTATTGATACATCATATCCTTGTTTCGGGCTAGTTTTCATGGCATTGTGAGCATGTGAGTGAGACTAGAGACATTGATGACTAAGTGAGGCCGAGATCCTGATTATGAGTGACATTATGGGATCGGGCTGCACGCCGGAGCGATTATAGTGATTTGTGATAGAGCTTTGCCTGTAGGAGCCCCTCCAGAGTTTGTACACACCCCCAGTGAGCGCGATTGATATTATTGAGGGATAGATCTTCCCTGGACATGGATCTTGTCTGAAGTACTTGATACCTGGAGATGGATCATCTCCATAGGGCTGGATTGGCCTTCCTCGGTACTGGGTGACTGATGGTCAGTGATCTATATATTCCGGGATAGATCTTCCCTAGGCCGTATGAGCCATATATAGTACCGAGTGGTTGAGCATTTAAGAGCGCGAGAACATGAGGCTGTTAGCATGGTGCATCACATACAGTATGTGCATTGGCATGTAGAAATAGAAGAGATATATTCTTCACACTGTTCAGACTTGATCTACTTTACTATTTTGAACTATCTATTTAACTTGAAAGCATGCCTACATTTCTGCACAATTATTTCTATTTTATCTGTACCAGTTGAATTTGTCACTACCTTTCAGTCGAAAGGTTGGACTTGTTACTTACTGAGTTGGATGTACTCACGGCGGCTGCTGATTGAGGCTTCAGAGTTCGGTGACTATCGAGGTAGCTGCACGACGTTCGCATGCCTTGACTCTCCTTCTTTATTTCTATTTGTATTTCAGTTGTTATTCTTGAGACATTGTAGTAGATTGTATTCTTACATAAACGATCATATACTCGGTGACACCCCGATCTTTGGGAGGGGTTCATATTGCGTTGTGATTTTATTTTGGTTTTTTAATGGTTTCTTAAATATTAACTGTTTCCGTTAATGTTCAAAGCTTTGATTTGGTTAAACTGGTTGAGTAGTTGGCTTGCCTATTTCCACAATAGGCTCCATCACGACGGTTGGTTTTGGGTCGTGACAAGTTGTTATCATATCCTAGGTTACATAGGTCTCATGAGTCATGAGCTGGTATAGTAGAGTTTTGTGGATCGGTCTCCTAAGTCATGACGTCTGTACTTATCTTCGAGAGGCTGCAAAACCCTTAGGAAATTTCACATTCTTGAATTCTTGTCGTGCGAATCTATTGATTCTGGTAACTAAACTGATGTTATTCTATTCTCTCACAGATGGTGAGGACACATACTACTAGGCAGGATGGACTGCCACTAGTACCATTATTCTGGGCCGCGAGAGGCTGGGGTTACGGTAAAGGCCGCGGTAGGGGCAGAGGTGCTGCTCGCACAACAACTAGGGCAACACCTGTAGATCTATTAGTTGCCCCAGTTTAGGATCAGGTCCTTGTTGCGGATGCACCAGTAGGACCAGCTGTGTCACCAGCTATGCCCATTGTGATTCCAGGCCTTCAGGAGGCCTTAGCCTAGATTCTGACAGTTTTCACCGGCCTTGCTTAGGTGGTTTCGGCTCAGACCGCACCTGCCACTTCTCAGGCCGAGGGAGGTACTCATACCTATGTTGCCTGTACTCTATATCACGTAGTGCAGGGACTTCAGATAGCAGGGGCATTACCAGCCTAGTCGACTGCAACTGCTCAGGCCCCGGTAGTCCCCGTTATGGAAGACGATAAGTAGAAGAGTCTTGAGAGATTTGGGAGTCTTCGACCTCCAACATTTAGTGGTGCTGAGTCAGAGGATGCTCAAGGCTTTCTAGATAGGTGTGAGTGGATGCTTCGGGCAGCGGGTATTCTGGAGACTAGTGGGGTCTTGTTCAATGCTTTTCAGTTTTCTAGGGCTGCCTTCAGGAGGTGGGAGGCTTATGAGAGGTGCAGGTCGGTCGGTGCAGCGCCACTTATATGGCTGGAGTTCTCCGTTCTCTTCTTGGAGAAGTTCATGCTGCAGTCTCGAAGAGAGGAGCTACGTACACAGTTTGAGCAGCTTCGTCAGGATGACATGTCTGTGACGCAGTACGAGATAAAGTTTTCTGAGTTGGCTCGACAATTAGATTGGCTAGTTCCCACTAACATGGAGAGGATTAAGCGGTTCACTGATGGCTTCACATATTAGTTGCGGTTGCTTATGACTATAGAGATGGTATCTAGTGCTACCTTTGATGAGGTAGTCGACATTTCTCGACAGATAGAGATGGCCCGTAGCTAGAAGCGTGGAGAGAAGGAGGCCCAGAGGCCTCGTGGACTAGGTGATTTCAGTGGTGTTCCTTCAGGGGGTCAGTTTTACCGCGGCAGGGATCGTCCTTACAGGCACGCTCAGACGGGTCATTCAGTTCATCGTGGTGCATTATCCAGCCATGGTTCATATAGTTATTATCAGGGCCAAGCATCTCTCGGTGCCCTACAAGCTTCGAGTTCATCCCATACATCTTCAGTTCAGGGCTCATCGGCACCGGGTTCTTCTAGAGGGTAATCTGGTGCTCGAGGCCCCCTCTAGTCCCTACTGCCCTTCGTAGGGAGGGGTTGTTTCTCAGACGGGTCATTCAGTTCATCGTGGTGCATTATCCAGCCATGGTTCATATAGTTATTATCAGGGCCAAGCATCTCTCGGTGCCCTACAAGCTTCGAGTTCATCCCATACATCTTCAGTTCAGGGCTCATCGGCACCGGGTTCTTCTAGAGGGTAATCTGGTGCTCGAGGCCCCCTCTAGTCCCTACTGCCCTTCGTAGGGAGGGGTTGTTTCTCAGACGGGTCGTTCAGTTCATCGTGGTGCATTATCCAGCCATGGTTCATATAGTTATTATCAGGGCCAAGCATCTCTCGGTGCCCTACCAGCTTCGAGTTCATCCCACACATCTTCAGTTCAGGGCTCATCGGCACCGGGTTCTTCTAGAGGGTAATCTGGTGCTCGAGGCCCCCTCTAGTCCCCACCGCCCTTCGTAGGGAGGGGTTGTTTCAAGTGTGGAGATATGGATCACATCAATAGGTATTGTCCCCACCTTATGGGAAGTCCAGCTAAGTAGAGGAGTCAGCCTACGACTTTAGCTCCCGCTACTTCACCGCCCGCTCAGGCAGCTCGGGGTGGAACTCAGCCAGTTAGGGGTCTCCCTAGAGGGGAAGTCGTCAGGTGGCGGTCAGGCCCGATTCTATGCTATTCCTACCAGACCAGATGCTATTGCTTTAGACACAGTGATTGCAGGTATTGTCTCAGTATGTCACCGAGATGCTTCTGTATTATTTGACACTAATTCCACCTATTCTTATGTATCATCGTATTTTGCTCATTTTCTCGATATGCCCTATTAGTCTTTAGCTTCATCTATTCATGTATCTACACTGGTGGGCAATAAAATTATTGTGGACCATGTGTATTGGTTGTGTGTAGTGTTTATTGGGGGATTGGAGACCAGAGTTGATCTCTTGCTGCTTAATATGGTTGATTTCGATGTGACATTGAGTATGGATTGGTTGTCTCCATATCATGCTATTTTGGACTGTCACGCTAAGAATGTGACATTGGTGATTCCGGGGTTGCCACGGATTGAGTGGCAAGGTTTATTAGACTACGTTCCCAGTAGAGTGATTTCATACTTGAAGGCCCAGCGGATGGTTGGGAAGGGTTGTTTATCTTATTCGACCTTTGTGAGGGATGTTAGTATTGATGCCCCTACTATTGATTATATTCCGTTATTGCGGGAATTTCCGGATGTGATTCCTGCAGACTTGTAGGGCATACCGCCCGATAAGGATATTTACTTCGGTATTAACTTGGTGCCGGGCACTCAGCCTATTTCTATTCCACCATATCTCATGGCACCGGTTGAGTTGAAAGAATTGAAGGAGCAACTTCAGGAACTTCTTGATAAGGGGTTTATTAGGCCTAGTGTGTCACCTTGGGGTGCACCGCTGTTGTTTGTGAAGAAGAAGGATGGTACTATGAGGATATGCATTGATTATAGGCAGCTGGACAAAGTCACAATTAAGAACAAGTATCATTTGCTGCGTATTGATGATCTATTTGACCAACTTCAGGGAGCGAGGGTATTCTCCAAGATTGATTTGAGGTCAGGGTATCACCAATTGAAGATTCGGGAGTCGTATATTCTTAAGACAACTTTCAGGACCCGTTATGGTCATTATGAGTTCCTTGTGATGTCTTTTGGGCTGACCATCGCCCCAGCAGTGTTCATGCATCTGATGAACAGTGTGTTTAGCCTTATCTCGAATTGTTTGTTATTGTATTCATTGATGATATCCTGGTGTACTCTCGTAGCCTAGAATTTAGGGATCATGTTGCAGCGGTTGAGGGAGGAGACGCTTTATGCTAAGTTCTCCAAGTGTGAGTTTTGGCTCAGTTCAATGGCATTCTTGGGGCATGTGGTGTCTAGTCAGGGTATTCAGGTAGATCCGAAGAAGATAGAGGCGGTTTAGAGTTGGCCCAAATCGTCCTCAGCTATAGAGATTCAGAGCTTTCTTGGTTTGGCTGGTTATTACTGTTAGTTCATGCAGGGTTTCTTGTCTATTGCATCGCCCTTGACCAAATTAACCCAAAAGGGTGCTCCTTTTAGGTGGTTGGATGAGTGTGAGGAGAACATTTAGAAGCTCAAGACTGCCTTGACCACGACTCCAGTTCTAGTTCTACCATCAGCTTCTAGTTCTTATATAGTATATTGTGATACTTATTGGATCGGTATTGGGTGTGTTTTGATGTAGGAGGGTAGAGTGATTGCTTATGCTTCGCGCCAGTTGAAACCCCATGAGAAGAACTACCCTATTCATGATTTAGAGTTAGCTGCCATCGTTCATGCATTGAAGATTTGGAGGCATTATCTCTACGGTATCTCTTGTGAGGTGTTTACTGATCATGATAGCCTCCAACACTTTTTCAAATAGAAGGATCTCCATTTGAGACAGCGGAGATGGTTGGAGCTTCTAAAGGACTATGATATTATCATTATGTATCATCCCAGGAAGGCCAATATGGTGGCCGATTCCTTGAGTAGAAAGATGGTGAGTATGGGTAGTCTTTCATTCATTCCTGATGATGAGAGACCTCTTGCAGTTGATGTTCAGGCCTTGGCCAACCAGTTCGTGAGATTAGATATTTCGGAGCCCAGTCGAGTCCTAGCTTGTGTGGTTTCTCGGTCTTCCTTAATTGATCGCATCAGAGAGCGACGGTATGATGATCCTCATTTGCTTCTCCTCAAGGACAGGGTTCAGCATGGTGATGCTAGAGATATGACTATTGGGGATGATGGCGTATTGAGAATATAGGGTCGGATTTGTGTGCCCAATGTAGATGGTCTACGGTAGTTGATTCTTGAGGAGGCCTACAGCTCGCGGTATTCCATCCATCCGGGTGCCGCGAAGATGTACCAGAATTTGAGACAACACTATTGGTGGAGGAGAATGAAGAAAGATATAGTTGGGTCTGTAGCTCGGTGTCTCAACTGTCAGCAGGTGAAGTATGAGCATCAGAGTCCGGGTGGATTGTTCAGAGTCTAGAGATTACATAGTGGAAATGGGAGCGGATTACCATGAATTTTGTAGTTGGACTCCCACGAACTTCGAGGAAGTTCGATGCTATCTGGGTGATTATGGATTGGCTGACCAAGTCCGCGCACTTCATTCCAGTTGGTACTACCTATTCATCAGAGTGGTTGGCTGAGATTTGCATCCGAGTGAGTGTTCTCCTTCACGGTGTGCCAGTTTCCATCATTTCAGATAGAGGCACGAAGTTTACATCACAGTTTTGGAGAGTCGTGCTGCGAGAGTTGGACACTCAGGTTGAGTTGAGCACAACATTTCTCCCTCAGATAGACGGACAGTACCAGCGCACTATTCAGGTATTGGAGGACATGCTACACACTTGTGTCATTGATTTTGAGTGTTCTTGGGATCAATTTCTGCCACTCGCGAAGTTTGATTACAATAACAGTTATCAGTCGAGCATCCAGATGGCCTCGTATGAGGCTTTGTATGAGAGGCGGTGTAGATCTCCAGTGGGTTAGTTTGAGCCCGATGAGGCTAGACTTTTGGGTACAGACTTGGTTCAGGATGCATTGGACAAGGTTAAATTGATACAGGAGCGACTTCGTACGACACAGTCTAGACAGAAGAGTTATGTCGATAGGATGGTCCGTCATGTTGCTTACATGGTTGGGGAGAAGGTTCTGCTGAAGGTTTCACCCATGAAGGGTGTTATGAAGTTCGGGAAGAAGGGAAAGTTGAGCCCTCATTTCATTGGGCCTTTTGAGGTACTTTAGAGGATTGGGGAGGTGGCGTATAAGCTTGCCTTGCCACTTATCTTGTCGAGTGTGCATCAAGTATTTCATGTTTCTATGCTCCGAAAGTATATGGGCAATCCGTCTCATGTTTTGGATTTCAGCATGGTTTAGTTGGGTGGTGATTTGACTTATGATGTGGAGTCAGTTACTATTTTGGAGCGGCAGGTTCGAAAGTTGAGATCAAAGGATATAGCTTCAGTGAAAGTGCAATGGATAGGTCAGCCCGTGGAGAAGGCTACTTGGGAGACCGAGCGGGAGATGAGGAGCAGATATCCATTCCTATTTGAGACTCCAGGTATGTTTCTAGACCCGTTCAAATATGAACATTTATTTTTGAGGGGGAGGATGTAACGAACTGGCTGGTCGTTCGAGAGTTGTAGCCCCGTTCCCCTATTTTCTGCTTCTTTTGTGCTTTATAGCTGTTATATGACTTATCGGGTTAGTTGGTTCGGGTTCAGAGAGAATTCAGGGTGAATTGAGATATTTAGTCTCTTAATTGAAAGCTTAAGTAGGAATAGTCGATCGGATGTCGACTTATGTGTAAACGACCTCGAATTTGAATTTTGATAGTTCCGTTAGCTCGGTTGAGTGATTCTGGACTTAGGAGCATGTCCGAATTGTGATTTGGAGGTCGGGAGTAGAATTAGGTTTGAAATGGCGAAAGTTTGGATTTTGGAAAGTTTGACCGGTAGTGCACTTTTTGATATCGGGATCAGATTTCAATTCCGGACATTGCAGTAGGTTTGTGGGGTCATTTGTGACTTGTGTTCAAAATTTGAGGTCAATCGGACGTGATTTGATAGGTTTCAGCGTCGTTTGTAGAATTTGGAAATTTCAAAGTTCATTAGACATGAATCCGTGTGTAATTCATGTTTTGGATGTTGTTTGAGGTGGTTTGAGGATTCGACTAAGTTCATATGATGTTTTGGGACTTGATGGTATGTTTGGTTAAGTTTTCGGGGCCCTCGGGTGTGTTTCGGGTGGTTAACAGATCATTTTTGGACCTTGGTTGATGGCTGATGTCCATTGCTGTGTTTTTCTGGTTTTCTCTTACGTGTTCGCGAGAGGAGCCTCGCATTCGCGAAGGGTGATTATGTGCTGGGAATTTTTGCTCTTTGCGTTTACGAAGAAGAGGATGCGAACACGAAGGTGTGGTCTGTGTGTGTTTCGCTAACACAGGAGTGGTGTCGCATTCACGAAGAGGAGTGAGGCAGTTGGGGACCCCCAACTTTTTGGTCTACGCGTTCGCGAGGCATGGGTCGAGTTCGCGAAGGTCAGAGTTGGTAAAGCATCGCGTTCACAAAGCGTTGGTCGCGTTTGCGAATAGTTAAACTAGGAGGCAGTCAAATTGGTCTACGCGAATGTGAGAGGACGGTCGCGTTCGCGAAGAAGGAATTCTGAGCAACATTATTTTATTTCAAAAATGAGGGTTTGAACCCATTCTTCATATTTTGAGCCAGAGACCACGAATTTGGGCGATTCTTGAAGGGATTTTCGTGGAGTTGATTGGGGTAAGTGATTCTTACTGGGTTTTGGCTAAATTCCATGATTATGTCTTTAATTCCATCGTCTAATTTGTGACTTGGGATTGAAAATTGGGAAAAAAGAAGAAGTGTTCTTGAGTTAGATTTTTGAGGTTTTGAATGAGATTTTGTTATCGGATTTCAGTAAATTTGGTATGGTTAGACTCGTGAGTGAATGAGCTTTCGAGTTTTGTGACTTTTGTCAGATTACGAGATGTGGGTCCGGGGCCGGGTTCGGGCCGATTTCGGATTGTTGGCTATAATATAGTACCGTTCTTGTGGAATTGGTCCATTTAGTCTATATTGACTGTATTTTACTACTTGTGGCTAGGTTCAGGACATTTGGAGACCGATTTGAGAGGCAAAGGCATTTCAGAGTAGAGTTTTGCTCGGTTTGAGGTAAGTAACACTTTCAAACTTGGTTCTGAGGGTTCAAAACCCCGAATTATGTGTTATATGATTGGTATTGAGGTGATACACATGCCAAGTGACGGGCGTGCGGGTGTGCACCGTGAGAATTATGACCTGGTTGATTCCATTGAACCGTATAGTGACCCTATCTTGTTGATATCCGTGTTTTCGTCATGTGATAAAGTAATTGAGCTGTCAATCATGCTAGATATCAAGTTTAGGCTTTATTCCAGTACTGTTGGGACCTCTAGTGGTCGTTTCTTGCCGTCATCTCACTGATTTCATTGATATTTTGTATTCAGTAATGTTCATGCATTTCATATCATATCTCAGTCTCAGTTGTTACTTATTGATACAACATATCATTGTTTCAAGCTAGTTTGCATGATATTGTGAGCCCGTGAGTGAGACTGGAGAGATTGATGACTGAGTGAGGCCGAGAGCCTGATTATGAGTGACAGTTATGGGATCGGATTGCATGCCGTAGCGGTTATACTTATTTGTGATAGCGCTTGGGTTGTAGGAGCCCTTCCGGAGTCTGTACACACCCCTAGTGAGCGCGGTTGATATTATTAAGGGATGGATCTTCCCTGGACATGGCTCTTGTCCGAAGTACTTGATGCCCGGAGATGGACCTTTTCCATAGGGCTGGATTGGCCTTCCTCTATACCGGGTGACTGATGGTCAGTGATGTATATATTCCGGGATGGATCTTCCCTGGGCCGTATGACCCATATACAGTACCGAGTGGTTGATCATTTGAGAGCATGAGCACATGAGGTTGTCAGCATGGTGCATCACATACAGTATGTGCATTGGCATGTAGAATAGAAGAGATTTATGCTTCACATTGTTCAGACTTGATCTACTTTACTGTTTTGAACTATCTATTTAACTTGAAAGCATGCCTCTGTTTCTGCACAGTTATTTCTATTTTATCTATACCGATTGAGTTCGTCACTACCTTTCAGTCAAAAGGTTGGACTTGTTACTTACTGAGATGGATGTAGTCATGTTACTCCCTGCACCTCGTGTGCAGATCTAGGTGCTTCTGGTCACAGCGGCTGCCGATGGAGGCTTCAAATTTCGGAGACTATCGAGGTAGCTGAACGGCATTCGCAGGCCTTGACTCTCCTTCTTTATCTCTATTTGTATTTCGGTTTTTATTCTCTAGACATTGCAGTAGACTATATTCTAACATAGATGCTCATGTACTCGGTGACACCCCAATCTTTGGGAGGGGGTCGTATTGCGTTGTGGTTTTATTTCAATTTTTAAATGGTTTCTTAAATATTAACTGCTTCCGTTAATTTCAAAGCTTTTATTTGGTTGAACTGGTTGAGTAGTTGGCTTGCCTATTTCAATGATAGGCTCCATCATGACAGTTGATTTTGGGTCGTGACATATACCTAAGTCTAAAATCACCATTCAAACCTAACGGAAACCATCAAAGCTCCGATCCGAGATCATATACCCAAAAAGTCATACTTGGTCAACTCTTTCAACTTAAGGCTTCTATAATAAGAATCACTCTTCCAAATCACTCGAAAAGGGACCATACATGCAAGTTATAATACATAACATGATGCTACTCAAGACCTTAAACCACCGAACAAAATGTAAATGCCCAAAACGAGGTCGGGTCACTACACGGATGAGATCCGTATTGATTTGGGAAGAACTTGGATTGTTGGTGCTGCAGGACTCACATTTACGATGGTCTGTTCGTAAGTGTGAGCCTCACATTTGCAAGTGCTATCTCATATTTGCGATACTTGTAGGAGTTGCGTAGCTTCACCAGTTTTTAACTTTGTTCGCATTTACGATGGTTCTGCCTTTGCATTTGCGAGTCTCTTGTTGTATTTGAGACTTTGGGTGGAGAAAGGGCAGCTTCGCTTTTGCAAAGCTTTGTTCGCATTTGCGGAGGTTCCAGTCTTTGCAATTGTGATGGTATTGTTGCATTGTTTTGCGAGATCAGGGGGCTCAGGGATTGGTTCCCATTTGCAACCAATTGTTCGCTTTTGCGAACGTTTCAATTTTTAATAAGAGTTCGCAATTGCGATACCTGCAGCTAGGTAAAAGGTAGAAATTTTGGGATTTAGTTTATTTTATTCCATCTTTGAGACCTAGACTCCACATAGAGGCAATTTCGAAGAGAAATTTCTTCCCAATTTCATAGGTTAGTAACTCTAACTTGTTTTTGTTCAATTTCTATTATGTTTTCATAGATTTTCACTATTAAACCTAAAATTTCATCGAGAAGAAATAAGATTTTTTGGAGAAATGTAGAATTTTATATTTTTAAGATTTAGACCTCGAATTGAGGTCGGATCTCGAAACAAATCACATACTTGGACTCAGGTTGACTTTTTGTTTACTTTTCTACATATGTTAAAGATCGAATCGTTTAGATACTATGGTAGTTTCTAAAGCCTTTTTTACGTATTTGAGTAATAGTTGACTAAATTCAGGTGGTTTAGAGGCTTGTTCTAAAGGGAAAGCCGTGGTGGATTGTTGATTTTGTTCCAAAAAGAGATACGTATCGTGGTTAACCTTGATTTGAAGGAATCAAGACATGATTGGTCTATTTTGTACGTGATTTATATGTGGGAAGGACTGATATGTGCGGATTTTAGCCACTTATTAGTACCTTCTTACTATATTTTTAGTCTGAAAGTGCTAATTTTTGTCTCCGAATCTAATAAAGACGGTTGAATTGTAGGTGTTCTGGAGAATTAAGTTAGAGAGGATTAATTACTTTTTCTTTTATTTTAGCTTTATGTCTTTAATTTCTTCTTCTTTTCATCTTTCGATATTTATTAGCATGAGTAGCTAGATTTTCATTTAGGGTTGTGATCTAACTATAGTGTGTACAATTTATGGGTGTTTTACATTAATGCTTGCTATTGATTAGGTTAGTGTTATTTAGCCTTGTTTATGCTTTAACGTTAGAATTCATGGTTGCAAACATTGATTCAAGCCTATTTGACTTTGTTCTTACTTGAGAAAGAAGAATTTAGTCTAAAAACATTTGGCTAACAAGAAGTTGAACTATTAATTAGTTTAATTAAAGGATTTGATCTAGATAGGGAAAATCTAACTTGGACTTATGTTCAATTGCTTTTATTAATACCCATTTGGACTTGAGAGATCTAAGTTGGGAATAATCAATCTTTAACTGAAAGGTATTGAGTGAGTACTTAAGTATTGAGAGTCAAAACAATCTCGATCTACCATGTAAGCATAAATTTACTCTACCCATTAGGTTTACACCTAGGTTAAGGTTACAACACTAGGCTTTTCTCTATTTAATAAAACCTCAAAAATATTTCAATTATTACTTCTTTGCTAGCTTAGTCACAATCATTAGTAGTTGTTTGGTAAAATTGATACACACTTTTGTTTGGAAGATAAATTTAGTTATTTCGAATTTCTCCCTTAAGTATTTACCTTAACACCCAATCTAAACTACTTGTGGATTCGACCCCAACTAGCATTGGGTTTGATATTTTGTAACGATCATTTCATATTCCCTTAATTGGGGTGTGAATTAGACGTGATCAATTTTTGGCGTTGTTGCCAGGGAGTTTACGGTGTTAGCTATATACTTGAGTTTGTTTCTTGAGTATCTTCTTTTACTTTTGTACTGACCCGACCGATCGTTTTGCTTTCTAGATCTATGTTCCCCTAATTAAGACTCTCCGTATATGCTTTTACTATTTTATGACTTGCGGGGATGGTTAATTCGGGTTTGGAAGGGTTCTAGTTAAAATCGGAAAACACTTAGTTCCTTAATATTGGCTTAAAATGGTTAAGTTTGACTTGAGTCAACCTTTGAGTAAACGACCTCAGAAATGGGATTTGAAAGTCCCAATAGGTTCATATGATAATTTTGGACTTGGGCGTATGTTCAGATCGGGTTACGAATGACCCGGGACCGTTGGAATGCTTAATATTGAAAGTTTGCGCATTGAAGGTTTTTCAAGTCTTTAAGTTTGGTTTGGAGCAGGTATTAGTGTTATCGAGGTACATTTGTGCTTCCGAGCTTGGGAGTATTTCCGTACGGTGATTTAAGATGGCCATGCAAAATTTGGTGTCATTCCGAGTAGTTAAAGTATGATTCGGTGCGTTGTGAGTAAGTTGGAGGAAGTTGAATTTCATAAGTTGATTTGATTTGGTTTGGGTTGCAATTCTTAGTTTTGATGTTGTTTTACATGTTCCGAGGAGTCGAGTGAGTCCGTCTTATGATTACGAACTTGTTGGTATGTTTGGGCGAGGCCCCGGAGGCCTCGGGTGCTATTCAGACAACGTGCAGAACATGGTGGAACTTGGAAGGAGGGCTGCAGCAACAGGGTTTCTGGTGCAATCGCACTTGCCCAGGATCTTTCGCAGGGCAAGCTCGTAGAAGCGAGCCAATGACCACATAAGTGGCTTGGCGTGGACTGGCCAGTGGTCACAGAAGCAGAGAAGGAACTACACCTACGAACGCACAGGTGCGAGGAAGCCAATCGCAGAAGCGAGGCTTTGCCCGTAGAAGCGAGAATAGCAAACCTGGGCATGGTTTGCACCTGCGATGATTTTGTCCGCAGAAGTGGAACAGCAAGTGCGACAGTGTGATCGCACGTGCGAAAATCACTGAGGCAGTGATGTCCATTTAATGTCGGTACTTAGGCTTCTTGATTCATTTCTTTCACTTGTTGGACGATATTTGAGCTTTTGGAAGAGGGGTATTCACCTAGCACTTTGAGGTAAGTAATTTCTACATAATGGGAGTTTAATACATCTATTTTGGGTAGATTCTTAACACATAAATGGTAGAAATTGTGGGTTTAGTTGAAAAACCTAGGTTTAAAATAAAAATAGGATTTCACCACGAAAATGATTATGGAATTAGGTAGAAATTATATATTTGAGTTCATGAGGTTATGGGTAACATTTTTCTATGAATATTTCCAGAATCCGAGCACATGGCCCGGGGGTGAATTTTAAGAATATTCCAATTTGGGTTGGGTAATTACTCTAATAGTTAAATTATCAACTTGTGAGTGTATATTGATTAATTTATATAATATTTGGCTCGCTTCAGATTGTTCGGCACCAATTTGAGACTTTAGAGTGAATTTGTGGGTCGGAAAGTGAGATTTGAGGTGAGGTAAGTCTTTTGCCTAACCTTGTAAGAGGGAATTTACCTCTCATAGGTATTTTAAATTACTATTTGCTTCTAATCGTGGGGGCTATGTATGCACGAGGTGACAAGAGTCTATGCGTAGCCACAAATCATGCTTAAGTATGGGTAGTTTTAGGACCCAAATCATGCGATACTTATATTGTTTGAACTCTACTTGTTAATTTAAGTACCTAAATTATATTGAAACTTGATAAAGGTTTTGTAAAGACCGAATTTTGATTACTTTGAGTTTTGGCGGGTAACTTGACCGTTAATAAAAATTGTGCATCCCTGTGTGTTACTCTTGTAATAGATCTTAAATCGGATGTTCATAGAGTATTCTCTCTTCTTGTGGAGCGGGACGAATAACTCGGCAGTATAATAGATGCATTTATGGTTCTTGCCACTCGACCCTCGGCAGTGTACACATTATTCTGGATCAGGCCGTACGACCTCGGTATAAATCTTCCGTTAAAATGCTTGGAGAACGAATAAACTTGAGATGATTTTGATACTTGAGAGGTTATAATTTATTTAATGGCCTGGAATTATTGAAGTTAGCACATGTCAATTGGAGACTTTTAAATTGACTATCAGTTAAAGCACCATGTATTCATTGCTGGTTATTGTGTTATTATTATTATTCATGTATTCCTTGCCTATTTAGAATTTCTGTATTTTATTATTGGCCCGTAGTAAGTATCGATATCGACCTCTCGTTACTACTTCTTCGAGGTTAGACTAGATACTTACTGGGTACATGTTGTTTATGTACTCACGCTACACTTCTGCACTAATTGTGTACGATCTGAGGCAGGTGCATCTGGATTTCATTCAAGTACGCACCCTCGATACCCTGAGCCATAGTGGTGAGCTGCTCTCTAAGTCTGTTCTGCAACACCTGCAATCTCTCCTATGTATTTACTTTTTGTCTATCTTGTTTCAGTCAGTAGCATATGTGTTTTGTGTATTCTACTAGTTGCTCATACACTTATGACACCAGGTCTTGGGAATATGCTCGTAGAAACTTCATGGTTTTTGGGTATTTATTTCCCGTATCTTGCTCTTTCATTGGTTCACACTTTACTTTACTATAATTTTTCCACTTCTCATTTACTTACTAAATAAAAATTAACTATCTTGAAATTGTTAAAAAGAATTAGTACATGGCTAGTTCATCGTTGGCTTACCTAGCGGCGACGTTGGGCTCTATCACGGCCTATACAGGAAATTGGGTTGTGACAACATGGTACTTGAGAACTAGGTTCACGTAGGTGTCACAAGTCATTAGCAGGCCTCACAGAGTCTTGCGGATCGGTGCGGAGATGTCTGTACATATCTTCAAGAGGATATAGGGTGTTATGAAACTACTCCTTCTTCATCTCCTATCGTGCAGTTGATGTTGTGCTAAGTATCTTTCTCTTATTCTCTCACAGGGGGTGAGAACCTGTGCGGCATATGTACCTAACCGTGGAGGAGTTGCTCCCCCTATTGCTAGAGGCCGAGGGAGCGCTCCAGCTCGTGGTAGAGGACGAGGGCGACCTAGAGTTGCTCCAGTTGAGGATCCTGTTATTGAGGAGCAGGGCGAGGTGCCTGCAGCTGAGACAGCCTAGTGGATTTCATGTCCGCTCTAGGATTCCAGGAGGTCATGAGATGTATGCTACGGTTCATGGATTCTATTATGCAGGTTGGTTTATTTCCAGTAGACCCTGCCATATCTCAGGTGGGAGGGGGATCACAGACCCCTACCGCTCAGGTTCCAGGTCATGTAGCTACCGTATATCAGACCCTGAGCACACTACCCATGGGCGTAGCTTAGCTAGTTGCATCGGCTATACCAGAGAGTAGAGCAGTTGTGGCCCGCGAGACGCTGAATCTATTGGATTGATGGACCAGGATACATCCTCATGTCTTTAGAGGTGAACAACATAAGGACCCCCAGGTATTTATTGATCATTGCAGGGACAAATTGCACAACATGAGGATATTGGAGTCCCATGAGGTTGACTTTACCACCTTTCACCTAGAGGGCAAGGCCCGTAGGTGGTGGCAGTCCTATCTTATAGGTAGGCCAGTAGTTTCTCATCCCTTGGCTTGGGACTAGTTCAAAATCCTCCTTCTGGATAGATATATTCTACCCTCTCAGAGGGAAGAGTTGTGATTTTAGTTCAAGTGGCTCTAGTAGGGTCAGATGTCAGTGACTGACTATGAGGCGAGATTCTCTGAGTTGTATCACCATGAACTTATTATACTCCCCACTGATGCAGAGAGAGTGCTGAGGTTTGTTGTGGGTTTGCACTCTGGTATCCAGACCAATATGGCCTTAGAGGTTGAGATGGGGACTTCTTAAGAGGTGGTTGTGGAGATAGCTCAGAGGATCGGGAGTATTCTTCAGTGGGGCCGAGAGCAGATGCCGTGGGACAAGTGTTTTTGATATTCTGGAAGGTTCAGTGGTGCTCCGTCTAGGGGCTGAGGTGAGTTTGTAAGGGGTAAGTCTAGCAGGCCCACATATCCAACACCACCGCCTTCTCGAGGTGCTCCAGTGCGGCCCTATTTTAGGGCTATTCCAGAAAGCTCCTACCATCCACCAGCTATTCAGGGTTCCTCCAGTGGGTATTCTGGCCATCAGGGTCAGACTTTAGGTCAGCAATCCACCATTACAATAGGTTGTTTCGAGTCAAGGGATCTTGGTCATGTGAGGAGATTCTGCCCCACGCTTCGGGGAAAGGCAGTGCAACAGGTTTATCATCCTATGATTACAGCACCAGCCGTCTGGCTGCCTAGAGGCGGAGGTCAGGTGGGTAGCGGCTGTCCTAGAGGCGGAGGCTAGTCAGGTGGCACTCCAGCTAGGTTCTATGCTTTTCCAGCCAGACTAAATGCAATAGCCTCAGATGCCGTGATCACAGGTATTATTTGTCTGCGGTAGGGATGCTTCGGTACTATTTTATCCAGGGTCTAAATATACATATGTTTCATCTCTATTTACTCATTTTCTAGGTGTTTCTCGTGAGTCCTTGAGTACTCCTATAAATGTGTCCACGCTAGTAGGTGACTCTGTTGTTTTGGATTGGATCTACCGGTATGTACTATGACTTTCTATGGTTGTTAGACTAGAGTGGATCTTCTTTTGCTCGATATGACCGACTTTGAGGTCATCTTAGACATGGACTAGTTGTCTCCATATCATGACATCCTTGATTGACATACCAAGACTGTTACTTTGGCGATGCTAGAGTTGCCTAAATTGGAGTGGAAGGTTTCATCTGTTAGTGCATCTAGTTGAGTTATCTCTTTTCTAAAGGCTCGACACATGGTCGAGAAGTGTTGTTTGGCTTATCTAGCGTATGTTTGGGATAGTACTATAGAGACTTTGGCGATTAATTCAATGCCCCTGGTCCGAGAGTTCTCTGATGTGTTTCTTTGTGACCTACCGTGTATGCCACCACATCATGATATCGATTTCTATATTTATTTTTCTCCAGGTACCCAGCCTATCTCTATTCCATTATACTGAATGGCTCTAATAGATTTGAAGGAGTTGAATGAAGAACTTGAGGATTTTTTAGCATAAGGGTTCGTCACACCGAGTGTGTCGCCTTGGGGTGCACCGGTGTTGTTCGTGAAGAAGAAATATGGGACTATGCGGATGTGCATTGATTACCGCGAGTTAAACAAAGTTACCATTAATAACAAGTACTCGTTGCCACATATTGATGATTTGTTTGACCAAATGCAGGGTGCCGGGGTGTTCTCTAAGATCGACTTGAGATTGGGGTATCATTATTTGTAGATTCGTCATTCAGATGTTTCGAAGATGGCTTTCCGGACTAGATATGGCCACTATGAATTTCTAGTGATGTCCTTCGGTTTGACTAACGCCCCGACAACGTTTGTGGATTGGATGAACCGGGTGTTCAGGCCATATATTGGCTCGTTTGTTATTGTCTTCATTAATGACATATTGATCTACTCGCGTAGCAAGGAGAAGCCCGAGAAACATTTGAGAGTGGTGCTTCAGATCTTGCGGGTACAAAAGCTATATGCTAAGTTTTCCAAATGCGAGTTCTAGCTAGATTCTGTGACATTTTTGGGGCATATTGTATCAGACGAGAGTATTAAGGTAGATCACAAGAAGGTCGGGGCAGTTAAGAGTTGGTCTCATCCTACCACAACGACCGAGATCAGGAGCTTCTGGGTTAGTAGGTTATTATCACCAGTTTGTGGAGGGCTTCTCATCTATTGCAGTTCCTTTGACTAGATTGATCTAGAAGGGTGACCCGTTCCGATGGTATGATGATTGAGAGGCAAGCTTCCAGAAGCTCAAGATCGTATTGACTTCAGCATCAGTGTTAGTGTTGCCTTTCAGTTCGGGGATGTATACTGTGTATTGCGATGCTTCACACATTGGCCTGGGTTGTGTATTGATGCAGAATGGGCGAGTTATTGCATATGTTTCACGTCAGCGGAATCCCCACGTGAAGAGTTACCCCGTACAAGATTTGGAGTTGGTCGCGATAGTTCATGCTCTCAAGATCTGGAGGTATTATCTTTATGGGGTTTCCTGTGAGGTTTACACCGATCATCGCAGCTTGCAAAATTTGTTCAAGTAGAGGTATCTCAACTTGAGGTAGCGCAAGTGGCTTCAGTTACTAAAGGATTATGATATTACCATCCTTTATTATCCAGGCAAGGAGAATATGGTTGCGGATGCCTTGAGAAGAGAGGCGGAGAGTATGGGTAGTTTGACATTCATTTTAGCAGAGGAGATGCCATTATATTTGGACATTTATTCCTTAGCTAACAAACTTGTGAGGTTGGATATTTCAGAGCCCAGCCGAGTTCTTGCATGCATAGTCGCTCAGTCTTCACTATGCGAGCAGATTAAGGCTCGTCAGTCATATGACCCGCAGTTGTTAGTTCTGAGGGAGACGGTACTATAGGATGGTTCCAAGGAGGTTACTATCAGTGAGGATGGTGTTATGCGACTCCAACGTCGCCTATGTGTTCCTAATGTTGATGGCTTGAGGGAGAATATTCTAGAGGAGGCACACAGTTCTCAGTATTATATTCATCCAGGGGCTATGAAGATGTATCGCGACCTGAGACAGCATTACTGGTGGTGGTGGATTAAGAAGGACATAGTTGAGTATGTGGCGAGATGTCTAAATTGCTAGCAGGTTAAGTATGAGCATCAAAGACCAGGGGGACTACTCCAGCAGATGGTTATACCTAAGTGGAAATTGGAGCGCATTAATATGGACTTGGTAGTTGGGTTGCCATGAACCTTGAGGAAGTTTGATGCTGTCTGGGTCATTGTAGATAGGTTGCCCAAGTAGGCACACTTCATTATAGTTGTGACTACGTATTCTTCAGAGAGATTGGCCTAGATTTACATTCCGAAAATTGTGCGGTTGCATGGTGTGCCTGTTTCCATCATATCAGATAGAGACACTCAGTTTACTTCGCATTTCTGGAGGGCAGTACAAAGTGAATTCCGGACCCGGGTAGAGCTCAGCATAGCCTTTCATCAGCAGACCGGCAGACAGTCAGAGCAGACGGTTTAGATCTTAGAGGATATGCTCAGAGCATGTGTGATTGAATTGAGAGGCCAGTGGGATCGATTCTTGCCTTTGGCCGAGTTTGCTTATAATAATAGTTATGATTCCAATATTGAGATGGCTCCATTTGAGGCATTGATTGGTCGACGATGTCGTTCGCCCATTCGATGATTTGAGCCCAACGAGGCTATGTTATATGGTACTGATTTAGTGAAGGATGCCTTGGATAAAGTGAAGATGATTCAAGAATGACTTCGCACAACACATTCCAAACAGAAGAGTTACGCGGATCAGAAGGCGCGTGATTTATCATTTATGGTGGGCGAGAAGATTCTCTTGAAAGTCTCGCCGATGAAGGGAATCATGAGGTTCGGGAAGAAGGGCAAGTTAATCCGAAGGTTAATAGGTCCATTTGAGGTGTTGAGGCGAGTTTGAGAGCTTGCTTTGCCTCCAAGTCTATCCGGAGTTAATCTGGTTTTCTACGTGTCTATGCTCTTGAAGTATCATGCCGCCAAGTCACATGTGTTGGACTATCTCACTGTTCAGTTTGATGAGAGCCTGGATTATGAGGAGGGGCCAGTTGTCATTATTGACAGGCAGGTTCACCAATCGAGGTCCAAGAAGAATTCTGCAGTAAAGGTTCAATGGAGGGGTCAACCAGTCGAGGAGGCAACTTGGGAGACCGAGGAGGAGATGCGGAGCAGATATCCACACTTATTCGGCACTCTAGGTACGATTCTAGACCCATTCGAGGATGAACATTTGTTTAAGAGGTGGACAATGTAACAACCTGACCGGTCATTTTTCTTTCTTGATACCTATTCCCCTAATTAAGACTCCCGTTATAGGCTTTTACTATTTTATGACTTGCGGGGATGGTTAGTTCGGGTTTGGAAGGGTTCAGGTTGAAATCAGAACATTTAGTTCCTTAATATTAGCTTAAAATGGTTAAGTTTGACTTGAGTCAACGTTTTGAATAAACAACCTCAAAACTGGGATTTGACAGTCCCATTAGGTTCGTATGATAATCTTGGACTTGGGCATATCTTCAGATTGGGTTTCGGATGACCCAGGAGTGTTTCAACGCTAAATATTAAATGTTAGCGCATTGAAGGTTTTTCAAGTTCTTTATGTTTAATTTGGAGTAGGTTTTGGTGTTATTGAGGTCCGTTTAGGATTCCAAGACTAGTAATAGTTCTGTATGGTAATTCTAGACTTGCACGCAAAATTTGGTGTCATTCCGAGTAGTTTAAGTATGATTCGGCACATTCAGAGTAAGTTAGAAGAACTTGAAGTTCATAGGTTTATTTGATTTGGTTTGGGGTAAAATTCTTAGTTTTGTTGTTGTTTTACGTGTTCCGAGGGATTGAGTAAGTCCGTCTTATGATTACTAACTTCTTGGTATGTTTGGGTGAGGCCCCCTGCAGGCCCCGGGGGCCTCAGGTGCTATTCGGACGACGTGCAGAACATGGTGGAACTTGGAAGGAAGGCTGAAACAGCAGGGGTTCTGGTGCAATTGCACAAGCGAAGGATCCGCCGCAGGTGCTATCACGCACAAGCGAGCAGATGACCACAGAAGAGGCCTAGCATAGACTTGCTAGTGGTCATAGAAGTGGAATAGGAACCGCACATGCAAACATGCATGTGCGAGGAAGCCGATCGCAGAATCGGAAGGGTATACCAGCCAGCCCGGGTTCGTAGGTGCGACATGTTCGCCATACGAGTGGGCTCGCAGAAGCGAGGCTTTGCCTGCAGAAGCGAGAATGACAGACTTGGGCATGGTCTGCACCTGCGATGGTTTTTTCCGCAGAAGCAGAGTCGTAGGTGCGACAGTGTGATCGCAAGTATGAAAATCGTTGAGGCGGTAAGGTCTATTTAATATCGGGACTTAGGCTTCTTGGTTCATTTCTTCAACTTGTTGGAAAATTTTTGAGGCTTTGGAAGAGGGGTATTCACCTAGTACATTGAGGTAAGTAATTTCTATGTAATGACAGTTTAATACATCCATTTTGGGTAGATTCTTAACACTGTAGGAATTGTGGGTTTAGTTGAAAAACCTAGGTTTTGACAAAAATGGGATTTAACCACGAAAATGGTTATGGAATTGCGTATAAATTATATATTTGAGTTCATGAGGTTATGGGTAACATTTATCTTTGTAAATTTCCGGAATCTTGGCACGTGGGCCCGAGGGTAAATTTTAAAAACTTTCCAATTTGGGTTGGGTAATTACTCTAATAGTTAAATTTTGAACTTGTGAGTGTAAATTTATATAATATTTGGCTAGCTTCGGATTGTTCGGAACCAAGTGGAGACTTTAGAGTGAATTCGTGGTCCAGAAAGTGAGCTTTGAGGTGAGGTAAGTCTCTTGCCTAACCTTGGAAGAGGGAATTTACCCCATAGATGTTTTAAATTACTATTTTCTTCTAATTGTGGGGGCTACGTACGCACGAGGTGACGAGAGTCCGTGCGTAGCCACAAAGCATGCTTAAGTCTGGGTAGTTTTAGGACCCCAATCATGAGATACTTGCATTGTTTTCACTCTACTTGTTAATTTAAGTACCTAAATTATATTGAAACATGATAAAGGATTCATAAACACCGAATTTGACTTACTTTGTGTTTTGGCCGGTTACTTGACTATCAATAAAAATTGTGCCTCCTTTTGTGTTAGTCTAGTGATAGCTCTTTAATCGGATGTTCATAGAGTATTCTCTCTTCTTGTGGAGTGGGCCGAATGCCTCGGTAGTATAATAGATGAATCTATGTTTCGTGCCGCTCAACCTCGGCAGTGTACACACTGTTCTAGATAGGGTCGTACGACCTCAGCATAAATCGTACGTGAAAATGCTTGGTGCACGAATAGACTTGATATTATTTTTATGACTTGAGAGGTTATAATTTATTTAATGGCATGGAATTATTGAAGTTAGCATGTGTGAATTGGAGTCTTTTAAATTGACTATCAGTTAAAGAACCATTTATTCATTGCTGGTTATTGTGATTTTATTATTATTCATGTATTCCTTGCCTATTTAAAATTTTTGTATTTTATTATTGGCCCGTAGTAAGTGTCGATGTCGACCCCTCGTCACTACTTCTTCGAGGTTAGACTAGATACTTACTGGGTACATGTTATTTATGTACTCACGCTACATTTTTACAATAATCATGCAGGATCTGAGGCAGGTGCATCTGGCATTCGTTTAGCACCCCCAAACCGTGAGGCATAGTGGTGAGCTGCTCTCGGAGTTCGTTCTATAGTACTCGTAGTCTCTCTTTTGTATTTACTTTCTATCTATCTTGTTTTAGATAGTAGCATAGGTGTTTTGTATATTCTACTATTTTCTCATACACTTGTAATATCGGGTCTTGGGAATATGCTAGTAGATACTTTATGGTTTTGGGTATTTGTTTCCCGTATCTTGCTCTTTCATTCGTTCACGCCTTAATTTACTAGAATTTTTCCACTTCTCATTTACTTAATAAATAAAAATCAACTATATTAAAATTATTAAAAAGAATTAATACATGGCTAGTTCACCGTTGGCTGGCCAAGCGGCGACGTTTGGCGCCATCACGACCTATAAGGAAAATTGGGCCGTGCCAACTTTTGTGATTCTAACTTGTTGAAATAGTTGTAGGTTTAAAATAGCGAACAACGAAGTTAGAAACATACCATTGGGAGAGGTGGATGGCAAAGAGGAACAACATGCTGAAATGCCACAAGTTCCACAATAAAACCGCTGAGGCCGTGGGCAACAAGGTAATATACCT